>JAQIWG010000479.1:0-33492 GCA_034695025.1 Chamaedrilus cognettii
CTCACTGCCTGCTCTCAGGCTATCCTCCTCATTACCTCACTGACTGCTCTCAGGCTATCCTCCTCATTACCTCACTGACTGCTCTCAGGCTATCCTCCTCATTACCTCACTGACTGTTCTCAGGCTATCCTCCTCATTACCTCACTGACTGCTCTCAGGCTATCCTCCTCATTACCTCACTGACTGCTCTCAGGCTATCCTCCTCATTACCTCACTGACTGTTCTCAGGCTATCCTCCTCCTCATTCCATCGTTCATCATTGTGGCGTTCGCTCACATTCAGCTCGTGCTCTACGTCGGCCTTGTGCTCTATGCATTCGGTAGGACTCTCATTTATTTACGGGATGGGCCAAGAAAAACGATACCCCTTGGGTTTTTCATGCATAACTAATACAATTTACATTCTAGGATGATGACATTTTGCATGCATAATTAGCCATCTAATATCTAGATTTTTGCCAAGTTTGATGCAATTCTGTTGATTAGTTCCAAAGTTTTGAGCTTTTGAAATTGAGTACCCCGACGCTTGTGTGTAAAGATTATATATCGTGTTTCTGTACAGCGGACTGCAAATCGCTCGTGCTTTTAATGATTTTGGCTAAGTGGCAATTCATATTTTAACTAAGTGGATTAATATGATTGATGAGTTCGCTACTTCTGACTGCTACTTTCCACGCATTGTGGAAAGTGAAAATTGTCTCTTTTTAACATACAAAGCCAAGTGACAAAGTGTAAATAAAAACTCGCTATTTCAATGCTAAGGTATGCGATCAAGTCAATTTCAGTAGGTGATAACTTTGGAACTATTGCACTGAATGACACTAAATTTACAAAAACGTTAGCAATTGATGGTTATTTATGTGTGCAGAATTTGGTCATCACAGGGAAAAAAATTGTGCTATAGCAAAGCCTAATTGTTGTATTTTTGCAGCAAAATATAGCCTACCAGTCAATTTCTAAAGCTCTAAACTTTGAAACCATTCAACAGACTTTCATGAATCTTGACAGAAATTTTGGTAGTAGATGGCAATTTATCCGTATAAAATTTAATTATCGTCAGATATAAGGTGTATCAGCCATACTCAAAAAACCGCAGGGGTATCGATTTTTTAGGCCCACTCTGTATACATAGCCATGAATATATGGTGCTGAAGTGTTAATCTGCCTAATATGTGATGCTCAAGTATTAATCGGCGGCAATATGATCACGAATTATCAATCTGCTTGACGTATACGATGCTGAAGTATATGTATCAATCTGCTTGATGCTGAACGTTTGCTGGTAGCGTCTTCTGGTAGTGTGTGTTGTGTCGTTTGTAACTTTAGTTCATATTTGGATCAGGAGCTTTGTTAACGCGTTGACATTTACTTGCTGCATCTAACGGGGTTGGCCTTTGCGCAATCGTGAATTAAATCGCAAACGTTGAGATGCTTTGAACTCGATCTATATTATGTGCTGTAACGAACTTGCGCTCAGTTGTTAATTAGAATTTAGTTAATTCGAGTAATTGAGTAGTTGGTACTGTTACCATCAGTGTCATCATCAGCGTGCAGCTAACTGAGTGCTCATCGAATGTTTGGTTTGGGTCCCCCCGTGCCTGTATGGTTGTGAGGGTATGGTGCGCAGTAAATCTTCCTACAAAAATGTAGAAAGATTCTACATTCAACACAGCACACTTGGTTGCTGTATTGTCATGCAGCGTCGGCAGTGGTCGTGCCGTGTTTGACCGCGGAGGCGTCGTCCTACGGGGGTCTCGACCAAAAGGGCACCGTCCTCGGCATCTTCAGGTCCCTCGGCGCCCTCGCCCGCTCTCTCGGCCCAGTCGTGGCATGCACAGGTACCGCTCTTGTTCTTTAATGGGTCTCTCAGCTCTCTCGCTGCTTTCCTAGCTCAGTCGTTGCATGTACAGGTACCGCTCTAGTAGTTTGATCAATCGCTCAGCCCTCGCCCGCTCTCTCGGCCCAGTCGTTGCATGCACAGGTACCTCTGTAGTTGTCCAATCAATCTCTCAGCACTCTTAATAACTTTCTCGGCCCAGATAGTCATTGTACTCACGGGTGCTCTAGTTGTTTGATCTCTAAGCACTCTCATTCACTCTCCTCGCACTCTCATTCACTCTCCTCGCACTCTCATCCACTCTCTTCGCCTAGTCATTGCATGCGCAGACACTGCTTTTCTTTTTAGTCGATCTCTGGGCATGCAGGTACCACTCTAGTTGTCTCTCAACAGTCCTGTCCACTCGTTTTCTCCCTCATTCTCTTTACTCGCCTGTTGTTGACTTCACGCTGTCGCCGTTTGTAACACGATATTCCTGCCCAATAGCAATGTTTGAAACCGATTAGTACTGAGAACCTAATGCTGGATACTGGTGGACTCTACAGCGCATTATTGCAGGGCTTACACCTTTAGTCGCAATTCTTGATAATACAATGAATTTTTTTGTAAGCCTCGGTGCCTCAGCGATATGTCTGCCGCCTGCCACGCTGGCGACCCGAGTTCAAACCCCGACATTGCTTGTACAGAGATTCAGTTGTCGGGCTTGCCGAGTCCTAATGCCGGATAGGACTTCAAATGGAGGCCGATGCATTTGTGAAGTAACCAGTCATAACGGTCCATGAAGGTTAAGATTAGGAAATAGCAATAATGTATATCTGTAGTAACACAGGTTCAAATTTAATCGGAAGATGGCAGCTATAGACTCGACACTGCACCGTAGAAACGTTAGCTTGAGTGCCTGTCAGAGCTCACAAGTCCTGGGACCTGGCGAATCAGATCCAAAGTCAGCTGGACTGGGAATGGTAATGTTGGTTCTATGGTGGATCCAGCTGCAATGTGTGCAAATGTGACTGATGGGTGGTGTTGTATGTCTCAGTGTACTGGAGCCTGGGCCCGGTGTGCTGCTACGTTACTGGTGGGTGCTGCCTTCTCATTCCCTTCCTCCTGCTGCGACGAATCACGCCTCGAGTCGCCAACTAGGCAGTGCTGCTATTGGTGGACGCCATCGCCATCTTTGATTGGATGCAAGGTGTAGTGGTGAAATGAAGCAAGCGATTTATAAATTCACATCTAAATCACACATTATTGGTGCACGCTGTGACGATGTGTGCATTCGCCTTGAGTGTGTGAGTTTAAGTGACCTTTGGTTTCGGTATCTGGACCATGGTGGTTGTGTCGATGTGGTCGACGGTCATGCGATGAGGCGTGTGACGAAAGATTATTGGGACCAATTGTGTTGTAGTGGGAAGAAGGCTAATTATTTTCAACGCAATTTGTTGATGTTATATGCATGCGTGGTGGAATATACTTGAATGTTGTTGAACTTTGTAATCGATATTTAATATTAGATATTATTGTACATTGTGCTATTGTTTTATTCGCAATGCTGGATATTACGTGTGAGGCGAGTGTTTAGAGATGTATGTTAACCTGATCGTGAGTCGATCTCTGTAGATCTCTCTGTGCGAGGAGTTTGGGTGATCTCTGACTGCAACGAGTGTTAAAAGGAATATTTAGTTATTTTTAAGAGTTACGACAATTTATTTTGTTTAAGCTGAATTTCTCAGCTGGTCTTGAATTGAGCTAAATTTACTGTTATATATTTTTGTTACCTTACAGAAACTTCTTTAAGCATTTTGCTATGATTGACTTCACAAAAAGTCATACTTTTTAAGCCACGACACGCAGGCTATGATGTTCTTTTATTGAACACATAATCATATAACATTTAGATCATATCACATATTACAAATATCCCTAAATTTATTTCGTGAATATGATGTATATTTATTATAAATTAGTTTTTACGAACATAATGCTCTCAGCAATAAATCGGACAACATTCGTAACATCACGCATGTCCTGTTACGGAGTATCACACGCACTTTCATTCGGTGGGTGTTTGATGCTTTGTTGCCACTGAAACTCGTCACAGAAATTGAAATTCGCCAACTTATTGTCACATTCTTATTGCAAAGCTACCTCTGTTCATTTCTATTTCTTTATTTGGAACGCTTGCATCAGTAATTCTGTTGTAGAAGGATTCTCAGCCCGATCCTGAGCCTAAAATTCTTAAAATGAATCCTAGATCTTACCTTCAGAACTATTAAACCCAAACTAACGAATTAAACCCAAAACCTAAAAAACATTTTTAAAATCATTAACCTAAAACCTATTTATTAAAATCTTAATTCTGGCCTAGATCTAACTGCTGTTCGCAGTCACGGTAACTCATTGCTTGGCGAGGACAGTTATTAATTTGATGTGTTAATATCAGAGTGGGTCTCTAATTTAATTATGTATTTTGT
Source organism: Chamaedrilus cognettii (assembly GCA_034695025.1). Lineage (NCBI taxonomy): Eukaryota > Metazoa > Annelida > Clitellata > Enchytraeida > Enchytraeidae > Chamaedrilus > Chamaedrilus cognettii. Next base: position 4,305 of record JAQIWG010000479.1, read on the forward strand.
AATATGGTGTTAATTTGAAATTTTTCATGTGTGCTGCTGAATTTTGTATTGCACACACACACGCGTTTTGTGATCTATTCCCTGCTTACGTAGGGGCAGGCCCTGCGTAAGCAGGAAGCGGCCACAAAACGTGAATTCTGTATAGCATTGATAACAACTTAGAGGTGTTTTTTAATTTGTATGATATCGAACAACGAGTTGAACTGATATTGATTTTGATATTTTAACGTTGATTCATATACGTGCATCCATTTGACATTACATACATTTTATTTGATACAACCAAAAATTATTTTCAATTCAAGAAACAGAAATATATATTTGTGTAAAAAATATATTTGATGTACAACATTTGTGTTTGGTGAAAAAAAGTCTATTTTATTTTCAAAGTTTTCAACGCGCTCAATCCCTAAATGAAGTTAATTTTACTCAATCTGTTTGTGGCATCTGTTTGTGGCATCTGTTTGTGGCATCTGTTTGTGGCATCTGTTTGTCGCGACCTGACGGAAAATTGCCAGGTCGATATTGGGGATGCAACTTGTATAAAACTCTGAAATGATCTATTTAACGCAAGACAGAAACTTGATTTCTGCTAAAAAAAAAAGAGTATATATTTATTTTCTTCTTCCCTTCAGTAGTTGCGTAGTTCCTTTCAGTAGTATGCCTACACGGTGCGCCGTACAAAACTTTACTGCACACTTCCGCACTTCATTGCACACTCCCCGCTATGTTATTTATATTGCATGCAATATAAACACTTTATAGTTTAAGTAACCCCAGCAAACCGGGGAACAAATAATTGACTTGCCGCTCAGAGCTCCCCGGGCGAGTCATAAAAGGCGACAAAGGCCTACTTTCCACGATGCATATTTTGCATGCAATTTTACATGCAATTTTGCATGCAATTTTGCATGCTACCATGTTAATAAAATTACAATGTAAAATGTCCTTAACTAGGTTTCATGCAAGCCATTCATGAAGCCAAGTTAAGGAAATCGTTCTCATGACAACGGTCGTCCGTCTGCCTTAACAGGGTTGCATGCTAAATATGCAAGTTTGAAAGAGACACTAAAGAGGGGGAAGCGGTTCTATGTGTGGTCTTCCGCGCAGATCCGGACTGTTATAAACTGATAGCGTCAAATGCATTTTGCGACTTTGCTACTTTGTGACTTTGAGATTGCGACTTTGCGGCTTTGCAACTTTGCAACCCCTTGTAGGATATTTTAGTTAAAATACATTAGCAAGGTGGCGCTATTTTGAAGCCTTTTTCATCATTTTCTTCACTGTGATGCAGCAACACCAATGAGGTATTAAACTCACAAAATCATCAATATGGTTTGAGTATTAACGGAACGAAGTCAGTGGTGTACACTAAAAGTGTCGTCTTTATACCAAGTTACACCTAACTAGACATGCGCTCTAGTTTCGTGAATAGTTCATGAGATGACATCATTTAGATCGCCTTGTAGATGAAATCAATAGTAACGCCTCATTATGTTGCAATTTTGTGTTTGGATGACATAACATTTTATTAGTTGCGGGTTGCCAGTGTATCTATAGTCCACCGATCGTTTTCTATCCACTGACCCAATCACTAATAAATATGCTGCTGTTTTAAAGTACACCGATCTTTTTCTATCCACTGTTAGAATACTCATTGCATGCTTCTGTTCTCTGAGCTGCGTCCTTCTTTGTATCATTCATTAATGTGATTATAGCCTATCGTCAATTCAGCTCCTTTCACACGCAAGAGTTCTTCTTATGTTTGATTTTTTTGTACCGAGCACTTATATGTTGATGGTGTGGGTAGAGTAGACAAACTGACAGTTCATTGTTATTTGTACGTGCATGTAGCTTTTGCTCTTTTGCTTTTGTAGTATGCCATGTCCTTAAGATCGCCGCGTCATGACTTAGCCCACCATCCTATGCCATTTCGTAATAATTATACTGCTGCACCATCAAAAGTGAATAAAAAAATTATTTTCATTATTGCGGCCTTATTAGAGGTGCCTTGGGGTTCGGATGAGTGCGAATTCAAGTATGAAGTAGTATTTATGCCTTGCGTGTTATATCGTGTTGTATTATGTGATTATGTTAATTATGGACTTTTTAGTCTAAAATAGTTTTGCGACAAAGCGAAGAAATAATGATATAATACTTAATTGCAGGTATTTATAGGCATAAATGAAGGCAGGTATTATAGACATATGAGATTTTTTCCAATCTAGAGCACAGAAATGATAATTTATGAAATTTATAATTTGTTATGCTTGTGCCAGCGTCTGCATTTTACATTCTGTATCGTGTGCAATGCCGTCACGTGTTATGTCATTATGGTCTCGTTTTTGACATTACGATCAGTCAAATTATAACATTTTCTGTTAATATCTCTCAAAAGGTCGCACGTGTAAGACTTATTTTGAACAGAAATTGATTTTGTGCAAGCGGCGCCAGGATGACAGCAATTTTAAGTCCAAAAGCGTAGAGTGACGTCAACGCTTATGTTACAGGCGTACGGCGTGCCGGCTACTAATTTGAAATTGTCTAAACTTAAAGCTGACATTAAGACGTCTTCGTCACCCCTTTTTAGTCTTGATGAATCAAAGTCAATGATTCATTAATCATTCACGAAAGATAATAGGAAGAAAACCTCAAAGTAACTGGATAGTAACTACTACAGTTACTACCGTTACTAGTTTGACCAGAAACTAATCTAGTTAGAAGAAAATAATCAAAATATTATTCAACCAAACACAATAATTCATGTCATGCTTGATGTGCAATTTTTTCCGTTTACATGTAGGCAAACACACGTCATGGCATTTTTGCGTCGATACTGTGCACCCATTGGTCGACTGAAAAATCGATGCAAATTTAGCCTGCGCTCGGATGTAAACATTGCGTGATTGGTGGGCGCTGTAAACAACGACACGCTCGCTGTTTTGCATTTGTGCCTCGTGGCACGCTCCAGCTTGACATCAAATGGTGCTCGTTGATTGGATGATTATTGTGCCGGGTCAGGAGCCAAGGTCACTTCGGATATAAACAGAGATTGCGCAAGACAACAGCAGTACAGCGAGTGTTCTTAGAAGCAGCAAGAACAAAGTAACATTAACAACTAGGACTGTAGGCTCTATTATGCCTTTAGGCTTTACAGGCAAGTTTTATTACGGCATACGATCTATTTCAACTTCTTACGGTTTTAATCGCATGCTTGTCGACTGCGTCGAATAGACATACGGATATAACTGATTATTGTTCACGCAACCATATTTCAGGTAGGCCTAAGCTTGCTATGTCGTTCGATTCTACAAGAAAGCAATTTTTGTCCTAGATTCAGATCACACATAACAGTGTTATTGGTAGGCTTAGTTTTCTGCTGGGCTTTAGGCTATTATTTGCATAATATAGATTGCCTATGGTGATTATCATTGTACTGACTTGACCGAGTCGGTGTAGACAAAGAAATATGTCCATACGTTATTTTATTGCAGTCTGTTCTCAAACTGTTCGATGTGAAAGTTGGCTGAATGATGTCAACGTGTAAGTTTTGTTTGCTTTTCGGCCGCTGATAGAGCTGTCAATAGTACTAGTCATTTTAAGAGTCATATGGTTTCATTATTGTAAAGAAAATTCGTAAATCAGTTTTGAATGATGAACATGAAGCAGGCGCGAAGCAGGGATTTGATAGTGCCTTCAAATCTTTGTATATCATGCATGAACATTACTCCTATTTTGTTAGGGTTAAACTGAACTCTGATAATCTCCATCCCATCACACACTTGTATGGTCCGAGTTTTGTCTAGTTGCACCTGACCACGGATCGGCAGCCAGACCTCAAAAATTACAAAAGCTGCATTACAGCATTATTGATTGCAATCAAGCAAATTGGTTCCAATATTGATCAGTCAAGTCTATATAGCATTTATTTTAGACTATAATGGCCGACATTGTATTGTAAGCCATAATACATTTTTTACCTGCAGCTCCTAATAATTACTGTTGACTGGTTAATTACTGTTAACTCGTTAATTATTGTTAACCGGTTAATTACTCTTAACTGGTTAATTACTGTTAACACTGGTTAATTACTCTTAACTGGTTAATTACTGTTAACTGGTTAATTACTGTTAACACTGGTTAATTACTCTTAACTGGTTAATTACTGTTAACACTGGTTAATTACTCTTAACTGGTTAATTACTCTTAACTGGTTAATTACTCTTAACACTGGTTAATTACTCTTAACTGGTTAATTACTCTTAACTGGTTAATTACTCTTAACTGGTTAATTACTCTTAACTGGTTATTTACTCGTAACTGACTGAAGCTATGGACCTTATGTTGTTGAACTGTCATTGTTAGCGATCAGAAGGACTTTGTGTATGGATCGTAAACTAATATTGTTTTCTGATTATTGATTTGGTAGTCACAGAAAATGTTATCAGACTTTTTTGTGGTTAGGTTAACCTATATCATACTCAATTTTCTTGTACAATTTAAATAACTCTTTTGGTAGGTTCCCATGTTTATAATTGCACCTGTGTTATTTATTCCCAGGTAGAAATATTTCCTAGCCTAGAAAACTACATTCACTGGCCTACTATACAGCTAGTTAATAGGGTACAAACACAGGTCGCACTTCAGCCTGCTATTAGGCTATGACTCTGCACAATGATTGTCTATAGAATCAGGGGAGGGGTGGGGAGGGGTGTGTAGGGGCAGGGGATGAGTGGGGAGCAGCGGATGTAGGCGGTTATAGGATAAGTCTGTTTGGATGCTCACAACTGTTTACAGAACTTTCTAAGTGATCTTTGAGCAAAACAAAATAATGAAGTGTAATTAACTACTAACCTCCTATTTATCACGTAATCTGTTAATGTCCATGTTTTCACACAGGTTTATACGTTTTCGCCCGCCCATGATCAGGACTGCTGGAGCTGCGCTTTTGCGGCCGGATGCCCTTCCTGGCGCCAACCACATAAATAATTATCTGGCATTGAGTTAGCAGCTAGCGACATTGTGTGTTTAACAGCCTTGCTGAAGGGCCTGTAACGCATGGTTTCATAGTTGCCGGCGCGCGGACTAGAACCCTGATCCTCTGGACTTCGAAAGTCCGACGCCTTAACCGCTACACCACAGCGCCTCGCCATGGTGTATAGTGAAGTGTAGCGGTTGAATTATGGTACAACTCTGGTCATGATAGATATATGGATCGAGATTGCAGAGTAGGTTGCTGGGTTTTAAAATATAATTGTAGGCCTACGTTGTTGAGCCTGGGCGTGGATGCAGAATTTCAGTGCCAGCATTGCCCCAGTGGAGGCTATCAGCGTAGCCACTAGGTCTTGTGTGTTTTTTCTATTAGATCGGTGCTTTTGTTTAAAGGCCTTAAACAAAAGCACCGATCTAATAGAAAAATTGTTGGCTATTTTGAGACGCTTGTTGTGCTGTTATCATCGAAAAAAGTGAAAAAAGTGCCTTTTTTTGCTTCTGTGGAAATTTGTCCAAAACTGAGGATTTGGTTGCACATAGTCAAGTAGAGAAAAGTGCAAGTATGAGTTGAAGTAGTGCAATTTTGTTGAGGATAATTGTGATTTTTGCTTCCCTCGCGGCAGGTTGTCAGATGGATGGAACGGAAAAGTTAGTCACTACCAGCTCACACTATCTCACTGTGTCTCACTGTCTCACTGTGTCTCACTGTGTCCTACCGTGTCTCACCGCGAGACACATTGTCTCATTGTGTTTCACTCGTGTCTCATTGTGTTTCAGTGTATTTTACTGCGTTTGGCTCCTATGCACGTCTTACACAATCCATCCATTCACTGCACCCAGATTAGTTCATAATTGATGATCCACAATCGTAATGCTAATCCTCCCGCAGGCGTGCCTTCATTTGTTGCTTCCTTGTGTTGTTTACAGCCAGTCGCTCGGTGCACTGATCGCTAGTTGAGACCCGCCCGCCTGGGCCTGTGGGCCGAGCGGCCTGCAGGCAGCGGGCCGGTAGGCCGCGGGGCCTGTAGGAATGGGCACCCGCAGGATTTGATCCAGGGGGGTGCAAAACACACTTTTTCAATCCAGCGGGGTGTAAGAGTCTCGAGCGGGGGAGGGAGGCGGGGAGTGCTGACAGAAATTTTTTCGCATACCGCACCTATAATGCAATGCTTTACCTGCTATTTATGACAGACCTTAACAAAAAGGGCCGTCACCTCACTTCCAAAACCAATCCAGCAAAAGCCAGGGGAGTTTCTAACGCTTTTCCAGGGGGTGCAAACTGCTTTTCCGGGGCGGTGCAAGTGCCCTCCCTTGCATCAATGTGCGGGAGCCGATGCCAGTGTAGGGGCCCGTAGGCTGCCTGCTGCTGCGCTGACCCAGATCGCCGCCAGCGTGTTGTTGATCAAAGGCCGACGTTCTCGGAATGCCCTTGATTAGCGCGCGCCTCGCTGTCGCGTGCACCTATCCGCTCCGTCGAGCCATGGTGAATAATGGTGCCCCACGGGAGCTCTGCTGCACGGTTGACCTATATGTAGACAGCTTATTTTTCTCATTACTCCATTATCAGCAGAGTTCAGTTTAGCCCTTACAAAATAGGAGTAGCGTTACGCCTGCTGCTTATAAAACAGGAGTAGCGCCTTCCTATGACTTTAAAAAAAGGAGTAGGCCTACAGTAGGCCACCATCGTCCATTTTTTGGAGTAATGCTACTCCTACCCATTTCTAAATCCGAGTAGTTTCAAAAAAACATCGTTTTTGGAGTACTACTCCTACTAAACTTATCCCTGATTATCAGAGTAATTAAATCACAAAATTTGCAATTTCGTGATTAGTTGTTTCAGGATCAGCCATTGATTTCGCTTACAAAAAAAAAATCTTCTGAACTTGCGTACAATTATTTTTGGTGTTTCGACAAATTTACTGAACTTTTTTTGAGGGTTTTTTTCCGCTCAATTTACTCATACTTTTTAGCTCAGTTTTCTCTGAAACCGTCAAACATAAATAATTCTTAAATTAGATCCTGGTTCACATGTTGTAAGACTGATCATTGGGCCCCCAAAAAAATCTGACTTTAAGGGGATGCGATTTTTGTTATAGAATTTCTCGTTTTGACCGTTATTGAGCGCTACTGCTAATTTCCCTATTCCAACAACCCGTGGTCAAGATAGGACTTTGAACATTTAGAAAACAATAAAAAAACATTCTGAAAAGTTTCTGTGAATGACCATTTAACGCAGAAAAGGGATCGAGGGAGAGTGAGCTCCCTCGATCGCTCTCGAGGGAGATCGAGTGAGCTCACTCGATCTCCCTCTAGAGCTAAAATTTATTGGGTTAGGCAGGGTGGGAGTGGGGGGCCGCTCAAAATGTTTTTGGTTTAAAAAAAAAATTGTGTATGATAAATGAGCCAATTTGATCAAGAATGATGAACAGTCAAGGGGGGCTGGAAAAAAATGAGGGAGGTCAAAATCAATCCTCCGTAACATCCTACCCCCAACAAATTGATTACAGATAAAAAAATGTGAAAAAAGTTTAAGATAGTTTAAAATGGTTCACAAATGACCCTTAACGAATGTTTCACCGTCCTACCGACAAAAGCGTAAATATTTGGTATAAGATGGGGGAATCAGGGGATAGAAGAACCCCTCCCCCCCCCGATTTTTTTTTTTACGCAATAATAATTTTTTGGAGTATCGTATAAGATGTCAGATTTGAAAATCTTTAGGGAAGGTTTCCTAGCTTTTCAAAGATTAATCCAATGGTCTGTAGATCTAGATGCAAAGTGATTAATATTATATGCACTATGCAGGTTCGATTCCAAACGCTTAAAAAATGGGATTTCACTTAAGACATTTTTTAAGGACGGATTTGATACTTGTTTGGATTGAAATATAGCTTTTTGAATGACGAATCCAATGTCGTCGCGATAGTGGCTACGTTACGAAATCAGGCTTTAAATGAAAAACCAATTTTTTAAAGTTCAATTTTGAACTTTTCAAATGCAAGAATAGACTTAACACCTTTTTTCTTTGTAGTCAGATTTGAAAACAGTCAAGAAGCAATATAGCTTTTCGAAGATAAGTTTAATGTTGTATAGAGCTGGTGATCAGGTGGTTTATACCATTTCTACGATCGTTTCTATTGTTTTAAAGAATGCATTTCAGAAATAATAAGTGTAAATTTTTGATTTGCAGTAAATTTGACAATTTTTTCTCAAACATTGTCTTCTAAGACTCCTTTAAATATACAAGGCAAATTCATAAAAATGAATGATTGCGATAATGTCAAAGAATTTTCTATTTAAGGCAGTAGATCAAACTTATCTGGTTGACTTTTCCAACTTGACTGGTCCAGTATTTTGATATACTTTTAAATATACTTTTGATATACTTCGATATACTCGTTGCGGCTGAGTGGTCCACACCGCGGACTTCGGATTGCGAGTGTGGCAGAGCGCCGGTTCGAACCACGGCCGCGGCAAAAAGATTTCGCGTCGCTTCGCGCACCCTTGGCAAAGGCGCTTAATTTCGTCAGCCCTGTAAATAATCATCCGTTAGAGCGGAGCGCGGTAGAAAAGTTGAAATGTCAAGTCGAAGTTAAACGCATTTAAAAGCGGCTCATACGGTTTTATTTTGGATTAAGATGAAATATCTTCGTGATATTAATCAGGCTGCGCTGTGGCTATGCGCTTCCGCGATCTTAATCAGCGTAATACTTGACTGTCTTTGAATTCTTCATGAGTTGCTAAGCCGATAAGGCATATCGGCTTATGTCCGGTACGGCCACCGCGATATTTTAATTTTTGTCATAAGATACAATCTGCGAACTTTCTTTATCAAAAGATAATTCGTAATCGATTATTTTATTTAGCTTTTATCGATGTCGCTGAATGCGCAACAAATGCGTTTCTAATGCGTAGCGAATGTGTAAACTGGTCCAGAATTCGCTTTTCGTTAAATTTAGTTGAGTTCCATTCTGAAATAGTGTTGTTGGCGGCAGTAAGAGCTTGTTGTGCAGCAGAGCTTCAATGCCATCCTCATGGTGGCCTTCAGTTGTAGTTCATTGAATGCTCACAGAGAGGCCTAGCGATGATAGGTTGGCCTTGATACCGATAGCTGCACGGAGATCCATGGATGCGTCGAGCTGTTGTCAGGGTCACTGCTCGGGCGGGCCTCATGGTCACGCAGTGATAGCGCCCGTCAACTGTGTAGCAGTCGCGCTGTGTGTGACAGGTGTGAGCACTGCTGTGTGTGTAGCAGTCGTGCTGCGTGTGGCGAGTGTGAGCACTGCTCTGTGTGTAGCAGTTCGGTTGTGTGTGACGGATGTGAGTACTGCCCGTGTGTATAGCAGTTGGAGCTGTGTGTGGCGGGTGCAGTTTCTGACCTGACACTCAAACACCTCTTTCTTCCTCTTCATACCCCTCGATTTCGAGCTTCCACACCTATTTTTGTCATTTTTTATTAATAATTGTTAAATCTGAAAATTGCTCGATAAATTGCTCGAATGCTTGGTAATTTGCTCGACAATTGCTCGAAAATCACTCGAAAATCAGACTGCCTGACGATTGCTCAATCAGACCATCGATTGCATGCAAATAGAGCAATTGCTCGGAAAGTGAGAACACTGGTGTGAGCGTTACTTTCACCCACCGCTCGCCGCTGGCAGCCTATTGCGCTACCAACGACACCAGATCTCTTTATCTGGTTGGAAAACTTTGACAAGCTGAGAAATTTTTGAAAAAGAATTGTTTAAAAAAAAACAAGCAGAGAAATTGAATTCCCTGTATAGTCAGAGCGGGGATCTAACCTGGGACCTCTAACGCGGCAGTCCAGTGAGTTACCACTAGACCACACAGGCTTGGCAATAATTATAAAGTGATCACAATACACAATGACTGTTTAGTCATTGCTACTTACAGCCCTATATTATGACCTTCAAACTGTTAAGATTTTAATCTACCAGTTATCGTCTGCTATATTTTATTATTTCTTTTTGTGTTGGGTAATCTATATTTTTGTGTGTGTGACGTTTTTGGCTACTCGTTTGAGTGAAATAAAGATATTTATAATTCATTCAATGCAAAATTTGCGAACATCCATGCTGCCATTTGCTGGATTACAAAAAAAATGCAAAAAATAGCGTTTATGAAGGACGGCCTGCAGCGTCACGTGTTGGTCAGGGCCACGCAGCGTGAGCGGGCCACAGCACGCGGCACCATTAGTGACCTCGTATCGCCCTATCCGCCCGCGGTCGGCCCGCCACGACAGCGCTCGCACCGTGGCCGACATACGCCAAGGACTAGCAGCCTTGGAGGCTTGGCTGGGACCAAATGTGATGATTCACTGTCGGACCAAATTAGCTTGATCGGCAAGGTCGCGGAAGAAGGCCAGAGTGATGACCCATTTAATTTCAAATAGACTAGATTTTATCTACAATGCGCTGTTGTATTTATTAATCCATTATGTTAATTTTCTGTATTCAAAATTAATTTTTAGGAAGTTGTTGTTGTTGTTGTGTTAGCCCCTTGCGGGGAAGACCCTTGCCGGGAAAAGGTGATGCCCCATTTCACCAACTAATGGTCACTGGTGATGGTTCCACCGTATCTGGTAGGCATCGTAGGAACACGTGGCTGTCGAATTTAAACAACCCTTGCCAAAGGGTACACGAAGTGACTCGAAATCTTTGCCGCGGCCGGGATTCCAATCAACAACAGCCGTTCAAAGTATTAAGCAAAATATATAAGTACCAGGCTATGATTTACGAATTAGTCATATTTTGCCAATTATTGTGGCATATCCAGATATCTGTCTATCTTAAAAATATTTAACTGTTACTCGTGTTTGAGAGTAGTTATTGATGGCTACGCTGCCTTTTTTGTACTTTAGGTTTTTAATTGTCACTTTTCCATCATTGTATAGTACTGGCAATTTGTTGGATGTATTATATGAAGACTATTTGATTCTATGCTACATTTAAACTATAAGTTATTAACGCATCAACGCAGTCGTTAGTGCTCGACTCGTCACGCATCATCAATGACTATTTCGCTAATTGTGTGAACGCTATCACCTGATGTTGTGAATTCCAGCTTAATTTAGCTCGCACTTCAAGTGTATGTTTATTTAAGTTTCGTTTTCGTTATTGTATTCTGCCTTGATGGTGAATTAAAAGTTTATATATGAACTGTTTTCCAAACAGAAGCGTATTCACTGAATATTAGGAGTCATTGGAGTCACTTTGATGTAAAGGCCTCTTTTTCATGGATCATTTAGTGTCAGATCATTTCAATTTATAATCTATTTATAATTTGTGAATTTTGTGAGTTCCTGATTACTGCGGAACGAGCAGTTAGGCGTTTGAAACCACTAAGATATTTTATATAAAAAGAAAAAACATAATAAAATAAATTAAAAAAAGATAAAGCCTTAAGTACAAAAATTTAAAGTAGTGCTTGCACAACAGTGTTATAAAAAAACGTGTTTTTTGTGTACTCTGTTAATGTCCATGTTTTCACACAGGTTTAGACATATGCGCCCTTGTGAGGACAGCAGTGCAGGAGCTGGGTTTTTATGGCCGGACGCTCTTCCTGACGCCAACCAAATAAATAATTATCTATCATGGGGTTTGCAGCTAGCGACACTTGTGTGATTAACAGCCTTGCTGATGTAACGCTATGGCTTCATAGTTTCCGGCGCGGGGACTTGAACCCTGGTCCTCTGGATTCGAAGTCCGACGCCTTAACCACTACACCACAGTGCCTCGCCATTTTGTGTTAAAGATAAGTAAATATAAATTTGCGTTTATTCGTTCAAGGGTCAAATAATACACAGCATTGGATGAAAATGAGCTTATTATTTATGCATTATGCATAATTATGCATGTGTGATGCATACAGGGCAGTGATGCCATTAAGAGTTTAAAAATAAAATAACTCACAATTAAACTGAAAATGTGTAAGTTAGTCGACTAGCATAGTGTGGGTGTGACTAGCTATAGTAATTGGCCATTGAGAAGAAACTTAGGAAAGTTTCTTTTTATTTCTAGGCTTTGCTACAATCAATTACAAACCAAGTTTACCAGCCTTGGTGTCAGTCTGCTCGAGAGCTTGGCGTATCCTCGCTGGTTAAACAAGTGAACGTTTCAGGGAACCCATTCAGCTTAGATTGCCTCAGTTCCAGCAGAAATAGGAGTGCCGAGAATAAGCTTAGCTGGACACAGCGTCTCTGCATTTATGCACTGTAAAACTATCAGCAGTACATAACATTTATGAACCAAGAAGCAATGAGGAGTCCTTTCCTGAAACTTGCCTCTAATGATTTACAGTCTTTAAGGGAATCAGATGAACGTTGATGAACCGAATGACACGTTATTAGACTTATTTGTATAATGAGGTACATAACATAGAAAGTACAATATGAATAAAATTGCATTACTGATTGTACTGTGATTACTGTTGTGATTGCTGTTGATTACTGTAGTCCATGACCGTGAAATTTAACTGTTAAATTTTTAGTTGTTGCTAACACGCGGTTCGATACCTGTAAATAATAGAAGAGTTTTTCAAAGCATTATAAAATATTCTTATACGATTTTCATTGAATCTTTAAAAAAAATAATTGCGAAGAACATAATCCGTAGGAATTGGCATTGTATTTAATTATTTGATCTGATTTAATCATACCATATATCTTTATTTCAGTAAACGGTTACCTTAAGTTCCTAACTGCTCTGAAAACCATGAAATGGAACAGGAGCGGAGGGAGAAAGGGAACTAAAATAATTTGAGGCATTAAAAATTAATTCATTTAGTAGCCAAGTGTTGTCAAGATATTGTTAAGGGCGCAGTAAGTTTCTACCAACTACCAACTTTCTTTTGTGTTTATCAAAGCACATTTGCTGTTTAGACGCTGAAAAATCGCCCCAATCCTCCTATATGCCTATGAATTTAAATGAGGAGTTACCATGTTAAATGCTTGCTGAGTAAAAGAAGTCTTGAAGCTGATATCCCAGAAGTAAAACATGCTCTACTTGGTCAGCCCCTGGAGATGCATTCATGAGTGTTATGCTCAGCATACAATGAAGCAGAATACCCCCCACTCTCTCAAATGTAACTAAGCTTAGAATGAACAAAGAAACTGTTTTGTGCCAGGCTACTCAATCTTCAAGCACCCTATCCAGTAATAGGTTAAAGATTTATGGCTCTGTAGTTGCTAGCTTGGCTATCGCCCATCTGAGACACTTGAGAAGACTCTTTCATCTCTGTCTGCCAACTGAACTTGACCGCTTGACCTGTGCTGCTGTGCAGTGTGCCTACATGTAGAGGTGCCCAATGCTCATGCAAATACAGCACTCTTGGGACACAGCAGATCTGTTTTAAGACCTGGTTGTGATCGACCTAAATCAGACATTCCTTTGTTGGCTCAGAATCTATTTCTACTACCAACAAAGGAATATGCGTTCCACTTTTTATTTTGGCTTAACAATGTGTGCTATTCGCAGCAGTTTGTTTCGTCAGTGCTCTAAGTATTCCGGGGAAGGTTGAGGTGGTTAGCCCCACGTAAAACTAATATTACCCCCCACTTTGAAAAAAAACTGAGTGGAGTCGATTCTATACGATTATTGTGTTTTCAACCTCTTCACTTTTCGCAAGTAAATTACTCAGAGGGCTCGATTTTTTAACCTCATAAAACGATTCACAAGTTTATCTACTCAAATATTGCCTTTATTTATTGCCTATTTCCTGCTCCTTTAATATGCTTATATACCCACTTCTATTTTGAATTTCTGACAATTAGCCTATACTCTCGCCCAACTTGTTTCATTTTGGAAGGGATAACTGGGTTAACAATTAAAATTCTAGCTCTCTAAGGCGACCGCTGAAAGTCTGCTCCCCCATTTTAGAACCCCATCCTCCGATCTCCCACTTGCGAAGCCGAGCTTCCCTATCTCCACTAGGAAGACCAATCAACCCCCCGCCCACTTGCATTTAGTTAGACCCCCAACTTCATATTTGCTGCTTTTGGTTGAATCACAATTTGTGCCGTTTATATGTTCATAACAGATTAGTCCATTGTGATGTGATTGTCATCTGCCCAGATCAGAAGCACAGCTCTGCTGTGCTCCTGAATTATATCAATAATTATAATTGACATCCTCAATATACCCAAGATACTCATTCGTATAATGTCACAAAAAGCTACATTGTGGCTGCCCAGTGTCAGGCCTGTATCAGGCCTGTGTCAGTCCCCAGTGTCAGGCCTGTGTCAGTCCCCAGTGTCAGGCCTGTGTCAGTCCCCAGTATCAGGCCAGTGTCAGTCCCCAGTGTCAGGCCACGCCCATGATAAGAATTTTCCAATCATCAAACATCCTACATAAAATAAGAAATTAATTCCAATGCGAAAATTCATTAAGTTATGACTTTTCATTTGATGACAATAGCTATGGACAGAGCTACCGGATAGCACTATTATTATGGTTTTAAGTTTTGTCACTACCTGGTTAGAACGTTGCTGATTTATAGAGTAGAATGGTGGTGGGAAATACCGCTTTCAAACCGCAGAGCATACAATAAAGCAAAAGAAGAAAATGATAAAACTATTAATGAACCAATACTTGATCTTGCCTTTCTTGATTGGTTGCACGTTTTGTAGATAGCTATGAAATGTTAAGTGTTGGTTTACAGTCTAACTTGCGCATGCGGATGTAATCAAATTTAAAGTGACCAGTGCATCTGCTCCTGATTTCTTACTTTTGTAGCTGCATACATGTGCATTAAAGAGAGCTGAAAATTGCCAGACACAGCTGCTGAGAATTGTGTGAAGGCTTCTCGGGCTCACCCAAAGCAACTTGGTCTTCCACAGCAGCACTCATACTCTCATTGATCTGGTTAGTTTGTTGGATAGCGAGGACTATCAGTACTGTTGTGCGTCTGATAGCTAGGGCTGTCAGTTATGCGTCTGATAGCCAGGGCTGTCAGTAGCGCCTCTGATAGCCAGGGCTGTCAGTTGTGCGTCTGATGGCCAGGGCTGTTAGTTGTGCCTCTGATAGCCAGAGCTGTCAGTTGTGCGTCTGATAGCCAGGGCTGTCACTTGTCTGTCTGATAGCCAGGGCTGTCAGTTGTGCGTCTGATAGCCAGGGCTGCCAGTTGTGCCTCTGATAGCCAGGGCCGTCAGTTTTGTGTCTGACAGTAAGGGCTGTCAATTATGTGTCTGATAGCCAGGGCTGTCAGCTATGTGTCTGATAGCCAGGGCTGTCAGTTATATGCAGTGGTTAAAGTGGAAAGCATGAGGTGGGGATCCCATATTTTCAAAAAAAGCCCACTGAGTTACAATGGCAAAATAAATTCTTTCTTAGCCATTTTTAGGAGTGTTTAACCCCAAAAAGTGGTTGGTGTCAGACCCGGATTCGATCCAAGTGATCTGCAAAGGGCGAAAAATGCATTTAACTCAAGAACTTTTTTATTTCAGATCGAATTTGAAAACGCTTGGGAAAAGAAATCGTGCCTATTTGACGACGACTACAACGGTGTATGGTACTAGTGGCTAAGTGGTTGACAGCGGACTCAGGTTCGATTCCATAGGTGTTAAAAATGTAAAAAAATTATTTAACAATTTTTTTTTATGTGAAAACTTTGGGAAAAGAAAATATAGGTGTTTTGGAAGACGAATACAACGGTGTATAGCACCAGTGGCTAAGTGGTTCATATCGGACTTGAGTTTGGTTCCACATGATCGAAAAAGGGATGAAAATCGCATTTTACTCAATTTTTAGTTAAAGTGGTTTTTGTTTTAGTTTAACTTATTTTTAGAAATCTGATTTAAAAATGACCCAATCCTCAATCATAACCCTTTCAAAGACGAATCCATCGGTGCATAGTGCAAGTGTCTAGGTGCTTTATATCGGACTCGGGTTCGATTCCAAATGGTAGAAACAGGGTGACTAAGCGCATTGAACTCGAAAACTTTTTTATTTGACGTCGGATTTAGAAACGTTTGAGTAACAAATTGTAGCTTTTTTGAAGACGAATCATACCTATTCGACATTATACGTATCATATGTATACGTATCATATGTATTCGTATCATATGTATTTGGAAAATTTTGTGGATGCAATGACGTCACGAACACGTTTCATTGTTTGTCTTGTTAGCTTATGTTGTTGTATGCTCTGTGCGGCCCAACAATAAATGGTGAATTGCTGCACTTGAAAAAAAACCGGTTGCAAAAGTTTGAAAAAAAACCGGTTGCAAAAGTTTCCTTTTACAGAGGATTTCCCAGTGAGTGTTGCTGCGAATGAGAGGAGAGGATTTGTTGAGAGAAGTGATGGAGGGCAAGAGAGGATCGGGAAGCAGTGGCGTAGCTACATAGGAGCAATTGGAGCAGCTGCTCCGGTCGGCATAATCTTAATGACGTTTCCAATTCGTTCAAATTTGTTGAGTTTTTTCTAGGGGGGGGAGGGGGAAGGGTAGATGACACGACAGCAATTTGCCTATAGCGCTGTATGGAGACTTCACAATTACATTTGAAAAAGTTGCGCTCTACGCGCACATTCTGTCTAACATTCTGACAATCCAACAATTTTTGAATACCTCTCCAGCTAAAAAATTTGGTATGGCCCTGTAGTCTAATAATAGAATAATAAAACTTAAAATTTGCTCTGGTCGGCAAAAAAGTCTGGCTACATTACTGCCGGGAAGGCCACATATCTGAATTATACACAAACTGCTTGAGAAGGAATCGCATTCCGATATGAAGAGAAGGGCGAAGATCCGATAAGGTGGACGGTTTGGGCCCCAAAGACCTCCATGTGGCAGAGCACAACAGAGAGTGTTGCTGCTAATTAATGCATTTGCTACCACTTCCTGTTATAGACTAGTGTCAGTGATCGGCATCATCGACTGCTAGTCAGGTTTTGGTTGCATAGTAATGTAGACTGCGCGTGGGGCGGCGCGTCCTGTGTGCAGCGAATCTGTCCTACATACGAGACAGCGCAGGCTAGCTGTGGGGTTGTCGACTCGCTCCGTGTAGCTCTCTCGCTGAAACTGGGCCTCCGAGCAAACTGCACTACCATTAGAGCCAGTGTTCTCACTTTCCGTGCAATTGCTCGATTTCCGAGCAATTGCCGATCGAGCAATCGTCGAGCATTCGTTTTATCAAGCAATTGTCTAGCAATTTGCCGAGCAATTTCGTTTTAAAATGGAAAATAGAACCTGTAGAGGAAAAAATGGGTCGATATACAGTATGTACGGTATGAATTTGGGATCGAGCATTGTCATCGACGCACTTTGGTCAGGTCCGCTGAGCAAAATGTTCGTTTTTCGTTTTAAAATGGAAAATAGAACCTGTAGAGGAAAAAATGGGTCGATGTACGGTATGAATTTGGGATTGAGCATTGTCATCGACGCACTTTGGTCAGGTCCGCTGAGCAAAATGTTCGTTTTTCGTTTTAAAATGGAAAATAGAACCTGTAGAGGAAAAAATGGGTCGATATACGGTATGTACGGTATGAATTTGGGATCGAGCATTGTCATCGACGCACTTTGGTCAGGTCCGCTGAGTAAAATGGGTCATGTCGAGTGAGGACACTGATTAGAGCTGAAATCGTGTCAGGACATCAGCACATAGCCTACTCATCGCTACTCGCTACTGTTTACCACGAGGCTTCAGCTTTCCATTAGTACGCCATATGATCTATCGCTACTCGCTAGCTGACCATTAGGCGGATGTACTTTATGCTTGAATTATATATCGTGTTATAGTAACAAATGCCATGAATTAAAATCGCTTTGTTTTGCGTAATAAAGTAATAAAACGCTATTGATTTGATGCTAAAATGATGAAACTTTATTGATTTGGTTCTAAAATTATACGACTTTTTTGTGACCTTTCGGTCGTCCAGTTCTGTAACTTGATCAATAATCTAATCTCAAACAGTTTGTCACCAAATCTGGACCCCGTCAGTCGCTTATATTCAAGATTTACAGTTCGAAAGAGGGAGAGTTATCAGAGGCTGATAGGAGAACCACTGTGTGACCAACGTCAAGTGAATGATACAAATACCTAGAATGATCTGCTCAGTTATGAAACTAATGAAAAATAATGGTCTTTGCAAGTTTTCTATGCTTAAGTTTTATTACGCACTCAGCCTGAGAGGTGTTGTGACTAATGCTCCAAACTTACTCTATTAGTCATAACGCCTCCCTGAACAAAGAAATGATGTCTGGGCAAAATCTGCAGCCCAGTTGATGAAACGAAAGCAAAAAGCCCAGTCTATAGACACCCATTGCGCCATGAAATTTGGCATCGTTAGTTGATTGCCATCTGCGGTTTCAAGTTCATATTGTGAACAATATCTATACGTGTTTTAGGTAGTGTACATGTATACTTTTCTTAAGCATTTGCGATTTCATTCTTTTTAAAAATTATCTACAATTATTTTAAAATATGTATTTTGCGTGAAATATTTGTATTTGTTTAAATATATTGGTGTGCGCTGTTTTCACGTAGCGGCGCATACCCCACTTGCAACTGGCTGACAGTGACGTCACGAAACACCCCTTCCCTCAATCTAGCCCCTCTGCGCCGCTCAGGCAACACCCCTTCCATCAATCTACCCCCTCTGCGCTGCTCAGTTAACACCCCATCCGTCAATCTACTGCCTCTGCGCTGCTCACCATGTTTCCACTCAACGCCCTGGCGGGCCTCTACCCTGACGTCCTGGCTCCCTCTCACACCGCCTCCCCGGGGACGGGCGCCAGTGGGATGGGGGCGTACCCTATGTTTGCGGGGGGTGACCATGCGGTAGCGGCAGACACGCCGGGCCCCCCCCTGAGTCCGAGCAGCCAGTTCATGTATGAGCCGGATCACGACTATTTTCAATTAGAGGGCGCCCCCGGGTCAGCTGTTGGTAGACTGCCACCTGGGGGCGCTGACTGCTGTGGGGGCGCAGTGCAGGGGTCCTCCACGGACATGGTGAGTGCTACTCTCGTAACCAAGATTCACGATCATCGACTGGATCTGATTAGATCGTCTTGATTTCTTATCATTATATCTTGATGCTAGGTAAAACACAAAGCAAACAAACAAAATGATCCCTGCAGGTTGAAGAACAAAGAATTGGCTTGCAGCCCAGATCTCCCGGGCGAGTTGTAAAATGTGACTAGGATGGGGGAGCAGTTCTGTGTGAGCTCGCTTGCACAGAACCGGACTGTAGATGGTCTTTGTGCTACACACGGTCCCTAAACTACAAACAACAAACAATGAGAGTGTGTGCACTGTGCAGGACGCACTGGTTGGTGGCGCGGGCAGCGACTGCTTCTTCAGTCCCTCCTTTGAGCGCATGACCTTCACTGACTGCCTCCTCCTCAGCGCGCCCACCGGCGGGGGCGCGTCCCTTGACGGGGGGGGCGGGGCTGGGGACATGGCGGGCATAGCTAGAGACGACAGGGGCGTGGCATCGGGCAGCGCCACCCTGAGCGACGTGGAGGAGACGCTGGGCGAGTGGGCCGCCAAGGCCGCCTTGACGCCAGTCAAGCAGGAGATGGGTGTCGCCGCTGCGAGTCTGTGCGCGGCATACAACGAGGGTCCGACACTGACGCAGCTCAACAGTCAGGACCTCTCGCTGCTCGATGACTTTGACGTGTATGACAGCGTGGGGGGGAGCGGCGCGGGGGATGCGCTGGGCGACGACACGCCACTGGCCGACCTACTGCACATGCTCACACAGCCACAGCACGCTGACGTGCGCTTCACCGCGCCGGTGCCCACCCTGCCTGCTGCTGCTCCTGCTGCTGCTGCTGCTCAGCACGGCACTCTGCCCTCAGGCTCAGCTTCTATCGGAGCGGTGACAATGTTTGCCGTCTCATTGCCGTCGGCTTTGATGACGTCGTTAAATGAGGGGATATCGGGAGGGGTGAGAGGGGTGGGGTATGCAGCGGCGTCCCGCGTCAGAGAGGGGGCAAGATCATGTCTCACGCAGATGTTGGGTGAAGAACCGACTGTGGGGGCTGGGGTGGGGGGCGGGCTAGGGGGGTCATGGGGCACAGCGGGGGGACTGAGCGCTAAGTCCATGGTGCCCCAACTGGATAATCCCATCCTGCACGGGGCGCTGCTCGGCACGAGAAGGGTGGGGGGAGGGATAAAGCGGGCGGCAGCCTCACCCCCCTCCAGGTCTGAGGGCTTCAAGTGATGACACTTGTACTTACTGGCCCTGCTATAAGCGCTGTTGAGGTGACGTGTTGTGACTGTGATTGTTCAATTGTAGGCCTAATTGTTTTACTATTTAAAGTTTTTTCCTGAATTATATTTGCTCCTAGTATGATTTTGTGTGAATTGTTTGCAATGTGATTTTAACTAAGCTGATTTTATTTGAAATTATAGCGTGATGCAACAAGAATAAGCAAAATTTATGTAACGCTAGTGAAGATGCATGTTAGTATGTTCAGTAGTCATTGCGTTTAAACTGCATTGCGTGTAAACGACCTTAATTTTTCATATGTTGAATAATTATATATATATATATATACACTGTATATATAAATATATGTGCTCAATAAGTTTTTACTCTGAAAATGTGAATGTTTCCTTCATGCGCTTCCTCTCTGTGGCAGGACGCCGCCCCCCTCAAGCGGTGCCGCCGTCCCCGCCCCCCCCTGCACCTCGCTGTATGGCACGCCCCTTGTGCCCCTCGAGTGGGGCCCTGGTCGCCCCCAGAGCCCGGGGGAGCTATCCCTGAGCTCTGAGCAGCTGTGGGCTGAGATGATGTCCCACACGACCCTGGGGCTGGGTTCAGTGACGGGCACAGAGTCGCACACTGCCGGCCCCGCGCCCAGCAAGAGAGTCAAACGCGAGGCTACGACCTCCGGTAAGCACCTGGGAGAAACTGGAACTTTGTGGGGGTCCTGGGTTTGGCGCACTGAGAATGGTAAACCGTATCATGTTGTATGTAATCGTCTCATTTTATTATAGTAATTTTTTTCAGATAGCTTATGGAGCTTCTTGTCATGACCTAAGTCATCTCTAGGGCGCTGTACAGTGCTTGACATTATGAAGTGCTGGGATCTCCTTTATTTAATTCGTGAAGCGCCGCTGTAATCTACATCAACCATGGCACCTACATTAGCATTCACAACCCAGCCCACTGAGATTCTCCGGGTTCCATAGCTGTGACAGGCGCTCAAGCTAACATGTGTTCCATAAGCAACAAGCTATCATATGTTATGGCTCCATAGGCAACATGCTAACGTACGTATGTAAGGTTGAGCATAGTGACGGGCACAGAATCGTAAACTGTATATCGCAGAGTCGAGTATATTGTCGCCATCTGCCAGTTAAATTAGAACCTGTACCGGTAGTAAAACAGATTTACATATTGTCATTTTGAACTTTTAGCCTCGATAGGTCATTTGTGAACGGTTATTTTTTCACACAAGGTTGACAATAACTGTAAATAAATGTATATTGTACAATGGCGAGTTTGACTGGGTATGCTTGGATCCTGACTGACTGATGCGCAGAGTCCTCTGAGATGGAAGTGAAGCCTGAGGTGTGTGGGGGGATCAAGTATGAGCTGGATGAGGGGGAGGGTGAGGGGAAGGGAGAGGGAGAGGGGGAGGGGGAAGGGGAAGGGGAGGGGGAGGGGGAGCGGGAGCGGGAGGGGGAGGGGGAGGGAGGGGACTCGGACAAGGACGAGGGGCTAGACAGTGGTGTGGAGGACAGCGAGGGGGGCGACAGCAGCGACGAGAGCAACCTCTCAGAGACAGGTCAGCGCTACTAAACTAAACCGCCTTTTTCCATCTACTCTGTTAATGTTCATGTTTTCACACAGGTTTACACCTATGCGCTCTTGTGAGGACTGCCTTGTGGAGCTGGGATTTTACGGCCCGATGCCCTTCCTGACGCCAATCTGATAAATGATTATCTGCCACGGAGTTAGCTGCTAGCGACACTTGTGTGTTTAACAACCTTGCTGAAGGGCCTGTAACGCATGGTTTCATAGTTGCCGGCGCGGGGATTTGAACCCTGGTCCTCTCGACTCAAAGTCCAAAGCCTTAATCGCTACACCACAGCGCCTCGCTGTGGTATGACGTAGTTTGTCTGGCTGCGTCAGTTGCATCATTCAATCATGTATAGCTCTTCCGAGAATGCAATAAAATTGGTACCGTGAAGCTACCGTGATAATATGAAGCGTTTATGTAAATAATTTTTTTTGTTATAATTTGTAATAACTTGCTTCTGTTGCAATTATTCTTGTTCCTTCAATAAGGAAAAAATTGATTGAACTCTTGACTTAACTTGAACCGACGGTTAGAGAGTCATTCAAGTTTGAAGAAAACATCATGTTAATGTCATGGACGAGACAATAAATTTGAGTTAGAGTTATAAATGATTAACAGCAATGACAGTAATGATATGCGATTACAACAATGCAAACAAACATTCAAACTAAAACCAAAATGCCTTTTAAAGCTTTCAATCGAAATTAATTTTATCGAAAAGCAGATGGACAGATTTGGGATTTAGCAGGAGCATACGTGTCTGACGAGCAGCGTGTCTATGTTGCAGGGTCTGGGTCGGGTCGGTCAAGGTTCTTGGCAGAGTTCATGAGGTCGCCGAGCCACAAGGCGGACAAGCGCTACTTCTGGCAGTACAACACGCAGGCCAAGGGCCCCAAGGGCAAGCGACTGTGCCGCGCCGTGCGCACCGACGACCCTCACGTGCTGCATGACTTTGAGGACCCTGTCTTCGATCCTGAGCAGAACCAGACTAGGTGAGTGATGCGTAGGTGAGTGGTGCGTGGGTGAGTGGTGCGTAGGTGAGTGACACGTAGGTGAGTGGTGCGTAGGTGAGTGGTGCGTAGGTGAGTGGTGCGTAGGTGAGTGGTGCGTGGGTGAGTGGTGCGTGGGTAAGTGGTGCGTAGGTGAGTGGCGCGTAGGTGAGTTTTGCTTTATTGGGTTAGCTTTGTTGAGTTTGATCGTTTTTCTGCAAGGCCTAGGGATGATTAAAATTTTATGATTATTTGATTTGATTTATCGTGCTTCCATATGATCTTGATCCTTAACCAGTTTACTGGTCCTTTATTTTTAAATGCATTTTCAAGACGACGCTACTTTCCTGTTTTAGAGCTCTTGAACTTCGTGCAGTAAAGTGGAGTGAACCAGCAAAGGTTAATAGACAGTAATTTATTTATTTGATGGCTGACTGTTAATAATTATTTGTGTGAATAATATCTATTTTTCATTTGATTCTTTGTTTTATATTGGTCTACTTTTATATGAAGACCACGCTCGCTGTGTGCAGGTATAAGCACAGCGGGAAGGCGCGCCGGGGTGACGGCAATGACGTGACGCCCAACGCATACAAGCTCTTTGTGACAGGCAACGAGCTCAACAAGCTCAACAAGCTTATCAACGCCATTGCGCCCCCTGGCGAGCTGCCCGCCCAGGCGCGCGCGCGCTCACTCAAGGAAAAGAACAAGTACGCGTCGCGCGCTTGCAGACTCAAGAAAAAGGCGCAGCACGAGGCCAACAAGCTGAAGCTGCACGGACTCGAGCATGAACACCGTCAGTGAGCGCTGTGGCACGTGTAGCGGGGTCTGATATGGGTTTTGAAAAGAAATTGTCAAAATTTAGTCAAAAGACTTTTATTTTACCAGGCAATGCTTTTTTCGCTAAATTTGCTACACATTTGTTCCCTTTGGGTGCAATGGAATATATCAAATGTTTTGTTCTGTTCATCACCATAGAGCTAGTAATTGAGTGTGTAAGAATGAAGGATGAATAAAAAATTCACCAAGGGATTTTTGTCAAATTGATAAAGAATATGTAACTTGTATGCTAGGGTGGCCCATGTAGTGTGGGCTGTAAAGCGTTTATTTTTAATTGTACAAGGTGATCAGTGATTAGACAATACCCCAGGGTTCAGCATGCAACTGTTGCGAACATCAGTCAGTCAATTAACATATATTGCTTGTCATGCTTGAAACTGAAAAAAAGTGCTTTTTTTGTCAAGTGCTCACAAAATTAGTATTTTTTGTTTATTTTGGCAACTGGCAGATCAAGCCATGGGCGCTTGTATCAGGACCATGATTAATTGAAACTTATGAAACCTTAGCATTTAATTTATTGCGTTATCATATCGTAATATAAATACGATGACATATATTTGAACCTATGTTCTTGACAAATTGAAGAGATAATTGAAATTCTATTGGTTGGATGTAGGTCATCTGCATAGGTGTGGAGTGCTTATTGGTTGATTTCAGGGCAACTGAGAGGTGTTGAGTTCCAATTGGTAGGCTATGTTAGTCAGTATTGGTAGAGCGATTGTTTGTTTATAAATTAGCATTTTAGTAATTTCAAAAATTCTATTGATTGAATGCAAGTTAAGAAGATAAGTTGAGAAGGTGTAGAGTGCTGATTGGTTGAATGTGAGTCAGTAATGATTTGTAAAGTGCTGATTGGCTGGATCTAGGTCAGCTGATGAGAGTGCTGACGAGCATAAGAAAGGAAGTGGTGGAGAGGGTTGAGAACTCCCTGCTGTGGCCTGACAGCGAGAGGATGACGACTAGGCTGGAGACCCTCATGAAGACGCATCTCAGTGAGCCGCACACCCTTTCTGCACTTGTCTTGCTATATATATATCACTGTCAGTGTTATCTGGCTGCAGTGTACGTCTTTTATTCTTTAGACATGTTTTGTTTTTGTGCATTGGATTTTTTGAATCATTAACAATTGACACTTCACGGAGAGAATCTCTAAATTAAACTCCCTCTTGTTAAACTGTGATCAACTGAAATATTGAAAACTAACTGATAATACAGTACTGATGCACAGGAGTGTTCTCAACCTATGGTTTGGATATCCCTGGCATCATGATGGCAGGGTGTCCACTAGATGCAACCATATAAGTAATTAATTAGGCCCTGATGTTAAAGCAATCGCTCTTAATACCTCATTGGTTTTGCTGCATTATAGTGAAGAAAAATGATGAAAAAGGATTCAAAATAGCGCCATCTAGCTAATTAATGCATTTGAACTAAAGTATCTGACCAGGGGTTAAAAGTTGCAAAGCCGCAATACCGCAAAGACTCAAAGTGTTAAAATCAGAAATTCTCAAAATGCATTTAAACTAAAATATCTGACTACGGGTTAAGGCAAGCAGTTAAGCGCTATCAATTGTTACATGACGTCTGACAAGTGTTCTTGTGCTTGTATAACTAGTTCATCTATTGAACTTCTATTGAATGAAGAATTGTTTGGCTTTCTCTTCTGTAAGCATTTGTATTGAAACCCCTGTAGGCCAGGGAACAAAGATTTGGCTTACAGCGCACAACTCCATGAGCAAGTTATAAAAGACAACTAAAGAAGGGGGAGCGATTCTGTGCTGGCTCTCTTGCACAGAACCGGACTGTTTATAGTCTAAGTGCTACACACGATCCCTAAGCTACAAATAAACTGAAAACAAAATTTGTATTGATGTCAAAAATTTTGGGTTGGCCACTAATCTGAAAATTTTGAAGGGATTCTCGCCACTGCTCGACGACAACAGATTGAGAACCACTGAAATAAATGAACAGATGAGAACCACTGAAATAAATGAACAGATGAGAACCACTGAAATAAATGACCCTATGAGCATACGTTCACCACAGGAATTATTGCGTTTTGACAATGACGGAGTGACGTACATTATGAACTGTTGAAATTTTAGACTAAGTGAACAGTATTTTTGTATGGTGAAATGTTTGCATGTGAGTTTTTGAAATGTTGAACGTTTTTGAAACGGGTGAAGCGTTGTGGCTAAGTGGTCTAAGTCGCGAACCTTGGATTGTGAGCCTGGCAGAGAGTCGGTTCGATTCCCGGCCGCGCAAGAGATTTAGAGTCACTTCGTGCAGCCTTGGCAAGGGTACTGAATTTCGTCAGCCCTGCAAATAATCATCTAATAGGGTGGAGTTCAGTAGAAAAGTTGAAGTTGAAGAAACACTGTATAAATAGATGTAATTTTGTTAGGTAAATAATTATTAGAGCTAAATGCAGTGTGCAGCGTTGGTGCATGCTGTGCTGTGTGCTGTGCAGCGATGATGATTGCGGGTCACACCGCTGACTACGTCAACACCGTGCTCAGAAAGGTGGCAGACGGTGACCGCACCGGCGGCCTCACTCTCGACGAATAGGAAGGGAGTCGACTGAGACCAAGCAACCAATGAGAGCCAGTCGCACAGTTTTGTTCATCATGACGGTTGAGAAGAATCATCTCGACCTGTGACTACAACTACTGATGATCCCAGCTGATGCATTCGGACTGTTGATCGCTGGATACGAATCAAGCTTTGATGCGTTACGTCCCTGATTCATATCAAACCGTTACTTGTCATTCGGTTTCTGTTCAAATGCAGATCTTCCCGATAGTCCTCTCTTCTTCCCCGGTTCAAGCGTCCAATGGTGTTCAGAGACGCACCTCTATCGAAAAATGAGCCGTGATTGGGATCCTGCTGACTTCAATACGTGTACATGAATACATGTACTGCTGTACATCGACGCTAGAGCTCGCTGCTTATCTATGACTTCTTCATTCTCTTCTCGCAGATTGAGTATTTTTATTTGTCAGTGTCCTCTTCGCAAAATTTCTTTGATCCGATGCCAAGCAATACGCTGGCCGATTGTTCTTGCTAAGTAAGCAACGCCTGCTGCTGACAATGTTTTTTGTTTTTTGTAGGTAGTGTGTAGCACATAAAGATATACAGTCCGATTCTGTGCAAGAGAGCCAGTACGGAACCGCTCCCCCTTCTTTAGTCGTCTTTTACGACTCACCTGGGGAACTCTGAACTGCAAGCCAAGTCTTTTGGTTTGCAGTTCAGAGCTGCGAGGGGAATCATGCTTTGCTGACAAGCAACAAAGCATATTTCTAAAGACACAACTCGATGCATTGAGAACTGGGTGGGAGCGCTGCAGCTCAGGATGCAAGGCGGGTGAAGGGTAACTGCAGCTAGTGGGGCACAGCTCAGGATGGCAGGCGGGTGAAGGGTAACGGCAGTGAGGCACAGCTCAGGATGGCAGGCGGGTGAAGGGTAACTGCAGTGAGGCACAGCTTAGGATGGCAGGCGGGTGAGACTAGTGGGGCTATTCCTCTGACACTTGCGACCTCGAGCCACTCGTTGGATCTCGAAGGAAACATTTCGTTATCGTTTATCCGGAAAGTCAGCACTTTGGTTTAAATGAAAGTTTTTGGCTAAATTGTTTTTGATCTTGTATTATTATTTTTTGGTATGCGGGTATATATATTTATATTCGTGAGAGGACTGTGTAGCAGGTCAGACACTGTTTCATGGTTGTCTGCCATGTTAGCAGTTAGTCTTCCATCTTTTTTCTAAAATAAACTCTTCTTTACTTTTGAGTTTATAATCTATGATTTTATGCTAACATTTGTTATTTAGTAAAACAAAAGATTTTTTTTCGATTTTTGAATGACTTGTGCCGGAATGGTTTGTTTGAAATATCCTTTAACACAAGAGCATGAGTGAACGTAGGGTATTTCTAACTCTTTCAAAGAAAGTTCGAGTAGAACTGATACGGTCCTGTGTACACATGATAGATGATTGGGTTTGATATGAACTGTTGCAAGCAGAGTGGAGGCGTTGTTTCATTTTAATGGATGTGTTGTCTGTTGATCTTGCTCATGCATCTAACTGTATACTCTCGTGTGCCAGCCTGCAAAGAGTTATATTTAACAGTTGTCGTTCAATATTATTTGCTTGTCTAACTACGGAACAGTTTGAGTATATGTCAATTTGCGATACACCAGCTTATGTACTTAGTACGTTGTATTATGCCTAGATTAATTGCCCTTTCCTCGTTTAATATTTTGCTTTTGGTTTTGAGTCTATTCTATTAAGTTAATTTGTAAAAGTTTGGATATTGCCTTGTGATGGTTGTATAAGATACATTTCATTGTGTGGAGTATGTACAAAATTACGTAGTTTGTAATTATAATCGTAAATCATTGATTCAGATATTAGTAACGCTGAACTAAAATGTGGAACCATTGCTGAAACCTATATCATTCAAAGTATGCGATGGAACGTATATTTATGAATAAAATTGAGCCGTATGATTTTTGGGCGAATATTGACTTCAACGATACCTTTGAGCTCACTTTTTTGCTGTATATTTTTGTATTTCCTACGTAGGCTTACTAATCTTCAGTAGGCCTGTGTTATAACAAAGTTAATTGCGATTGAAGGAAGGAGTGCTTGTTCAGATCAAGAAGCTGTTTCTATGCTACTTTTTTTACTGCATTCTATGTTTTTTAGAGCCATCCGTTTGATTATTTAAATTAATTAATATTTAATTGCTATTTTATTTTATTTGAATTACATTTGATAAAATTTTTCGCTTACAGTACTGTTATTGGTTTTTCGTATGTTCTGACATGTGAAAATCAATCTAGTGTCGTTTAATCATTTTGGTTTACTCTGAATACTTTTCTGTCAGATTATTTATTCTCCATATTATCGCGCTACAATATATACAGCGCTATGGGGGGGCTAAGCGGGACATAGCCCCCCCAACTCAGAACGTTAGCCTCCCCAAGAGCCCCCAATTTTTTTAGGTGTCTCCTGTTTAAAGTGACCCTTTTTATGATATTTGACCTGGAGCAAGGGAGATAGACCCCTCAACGCAGAAAGTTAGCCCCCCACTTTTTGAGCCTGCAGGGGAAAAATGATTCTTTGAGTGTATCAGAAGGTGAAAAGTTTCTATCAACACCCCCCCCGCCCCCCCGCTCGTGACTTCTGTTCGGAGAGGAAAAAGGCCTTGTAGATCAAGCTCCTTTTAAGCTAGCTCCCCAGTTTTTTCTTTGGCTCTTTTTGCCCCCCCCCCCCCAAAAAAAATCCTGGCGCTGCCCCTGGCTTTAGGATAATTCTAGGGCGCTATACACCACGCACTATTTTAAAGGGATTAACCTTTATTTAATCCCAGAGATAAATCTATGGCTCAGTTTATGGCTTGATCTCGATCTCAGAGCACGTTTGTGCATTTCACCATCTACCTTCCAACTGTGCAATGTCTTGCTATATGGCTGTCGTATGTTTTATGCTGCAATCTACATGTACGTCGAGAATAGACGTGTAATATATACATGTAATATATACATGTAATATATACATGTAATATATACATGTAATATATACATGTAATATATAC
>JAQIWG010000480.1:0-33468 GCA_034695025.1 Chamaedrilus cognettii
AGAACAGAAGGACATGTCAATGAACAATGCCATAAGGGCGATGTCTGACAGGGATGCTTGGAGAGAGCTCATTCGGCTCCATCGTCAGAGGTGACGGAAGCACCAAAAGAAGAAGAAAGAAGAATATTAGCAAACAAAAACATTGTAAAATATTTGTAAAAAAAATTAAATCGCTTTTTCAATAAATAATTCACATTGATAAATTCTTTATAACACCCAGTCTTAAAAATCCGCCATTGCTTTGGTGTAGTATAACTGTACCCATCCACCCAATATATAGACTAGAGAGGCACGACAATTTGGCTTTCATTATCGGCGAAAAGGCTTTGATCAGAATCGCTGTCGCAAATCATCCCTTTGATCAGACGATCTGAAAAGACTTGATTAGATGGCTCCGTCACGACGCCAGTGATCGCATGACGTTGCCAATGATCACGTGACTTTTCTGTGACGGGCGAGCAAGAGCTCGGCCAGGGATATGCGTTCTTAGTGGTGGGGGAGGCGGGGAGGAGATGGAGGGTAATTACATAATGAGGGTATACGCCGAGCACTTAAGTTATGACGTCAACCGGAGCTGGATCGAGAGTCTTGATTTAGGTGATTAGGGAGATCGTATATGAGAGGCGCCAGCGTGCATATAGTTGGACTCGGCATTATAAATGCTAGTTGCTTATTACAAAAATAATGCGTTTCAGTAACCATTATAATATTTCACACATTAGGCTCCCTCATAACTATAGATTTAATTATTCACGGCCCGAGAATTCCATGCGCCAGATTTCCTCCGATGCATTGAGGCCTCATATGCTGCGGCGACCGAACCCATGACAAAAAGCAGGAAACTTTTCGACCTTACGAAACCCCAATAAGAACTAGCGAACGGTACCCGCCGCTGCCCGTTTCCGGTGACGGTCGAGATTTATGGTTCGCCCGGCGGGTCGCAGTAGTTCATAATTACCCATTTACTCCGCAATATGTCTCGGGCCGCGTCCGGTCAGCGGCCCGGCAGTCATCAATTCACGCCAGTCTCCACGTCCGAGGAGCGTACGCGGGGTCGTGACAAATAGATTTCGCACCCGCAGCCTTCTTGCGGTTCAGATTTGTTCCTCTTTCGTAGACTTTGGGCTTGCAGGCTTTGCAGCGTATACGTGTAGTCGTCAAACGAAAATCTGGAAATACGGCAAGTTTCAGATTTAAAGTGTTATCATCAGCTTGTTTTGCAATAGTTTGCACTATGGTTTTTTTATTCTCGATTGTTTTTTGATAGTAACCATTTGCACAATCACAGTCGCTAATAAAAATATTGAAATATGGGAAAAAACGTTCAAGATATATGGCTAGAGACAAAATTATATATCCTGACGTTATCTCTTCTAAAGAGAAGTCTGAAGTTATTAACAAGACTTGTGTTTTAAAGTTTTTTTATGAAGGCTGCGCCAGCTTCATAAATAAAGTGAGTTTTGGAATCGATGTAATATCACATAGCCTACAAAATTAAAAATTATTGTTGTCCCAAAACTATTTCAGGCGCTGTAATTTGTTTAAGAATAATTATTTATTATTATGATATTTGTAAGTGGCACATTACCTTTATTTTAATATTTTCTTCTATGTATGTGTGTGTGTATATTGCACTTGTAACGCACCAAAAAACATGTCATGCAAACGGAGATGGAAAAACATCATATGCTTGAATCCTAGGTGCGGGAAATTCGAAATAATTACTTCGTAGCAGTCTGAAACATACTTGCTGCAAACAAAGCACTACAGTTATTAATTAATGCCTTATTGTTGCCTGCGTGGCAGTGAGCATAATGCCCACTGCCACACTGTTGACAAATAGCGCACTTATTACGCGCTCGAGTCATGGCTCGAGTTCGAGACAGGCTCGATCCCGGTCTCAAGCCTCGACCCTTGATGCCGTCCGGCTCCCATCGACGCCGCGCCGAGTGGGCAGTGAACGAGGGATCGCTTGTAAAAACATGGAACCCGTTCAACGCGCTGCCTGGCCCCATTTACATGCATCATGGAATGGATTTGTACTACAAGAACGAGGGAGGGGGGGAGGGGGTTTATTGCGCAAACTTAATACAAATATCCATATTTTTAGCGTTGTTGTACCATCGAAAGGAGAAGAATTTAATATACAGTAATCGAATTGTGTGAATTTGAATCTATAGGATATTTAACTGCGTATGGAGATATATAAAAAATGCCGGGACATAAAAAGGTCCAAATATTAGTCAAGTTAGGAAACGATACGAGTGGTTTAACTCCTCCCCCATTCGCCACTCCCCCCACGGCACAGCAAACTCTGCATGCATCAAACTAATGTGCCACGTTGAGTAACGCCATATTTTATTATTTGAGTTGCTCTGCACACTGTCAGCCAACATCGGGTCAGCGTAAACAGTTCCGGTGCCCAGAACGAAAGTCTCCCCCCTAAATGTTCGCCCCCCTGGCAGGTTTTTTTTCTGATTTCTTTTGTGTTTTTTCATCAAATGCTCTGAAACTTACAGGGTTAGTAGCGGGCATCTTTCCGAACATGTACATGCAGTTCTTTTCTAAATCTTGAAGGTTTTTCCTCTATTGCAGCTTTTAATGACAAATTTACTACACTTTACAAAGATGTCTCAATGCAAGACAAAAAATTTACCGAGATGTTTGAAAATTGGCTTGTATTTAGACAACGCCTTTCACTAAGACATATCCAAACTTGGCATCAATCGGATCATTGGTTTCGCAAAGAGGCAGTTTTTGGTACGACTACGAATGGGGGAGACTTTCAATGCAAGGGGGAGACTTTATTTTGTTACAAATTGAAACCGTTATAACTTTGTGGTACATTCTCCCATGAATCTCACAATTTTGTGAGCTACGCAGCCAGCCACGATT
Source organism: Chamaedrilus cognettii (assembly GCA_034695025.1). Classification (NCBI taxonomy): domain Eukaryota; kingdom Metazoa; phylum Annelida; class Clitellata; order Enchytraeida; family Enchytraeidae; genus Chamaedrilus; species Chamaedrilus cognettii. The sequence continues at coordinate 2,896 of JAQIWG010000480.1, forward strand.
CATATTTCCAGCAAATTGCACGCTAATCAATTGGCTAGTTTTTATGCTATGACCATTTGATTGCCTCATTAGGGGGCGAGTCTTGTAAGGGGGCAAAAGTCGTTCCTTCATCCCCACATTTCACTCTGCGGCCCGAATCTTGGTTGAATCTTGAGATGACAAGCGCTGGTAAATCGTCATTAATTACAGCTCAGGTATTGAAAAGCACTTTTACTGCAGCTAGGCTTGCTGCAAAGTATAATCACGATTCAGAATCATGAACCGGTAATCGAGAGCGATCGTCGATGTGCTCCCGAACTGACCGGTGCCCTAATTATTAACTTACATCTATAAATCACTGCCCTGCTTGAGATCCACGGTTGTGGATATAGGAAACATTCATCGACGTGCAAGATTTCAATACTCAGCGTCGAGCGTTTCTGTCAGCACACGAGATTGATCTTTATTAGCGTTATTACAAGCGGATCTAATCGCGAGTTATTGCTATGCACGCTCAGTGGTGCCATTGGACCCAAATACAATATCCCTAGAATATGGGTATCTTGCCAAAATATCCCTAGATTGCATTTATATTGGCAAAAATATCCCCGCCTTTCATTATAAAATGCGCGATTTTATAAAAAGTATCCTTTTATGTATTTTGAGCTAGCGATGCAAATCAGGTCCCTTAACCATTGAAATATTCCTAGTCATTGAAATAAATCTAGTGATATACCCCAAGCAGTGTCATCGCTGGACTGCCCACGCTCGATTCACGCATCGTCGTTCTTTGAGTGAATACGCCCCCCCCCTCCCCGATATAAACATTTATGGAGGCCCAAGTAAGCCGTCTGTGTTCCATTCATTCAAGCGACGGCCGCGGCAGGGTGTCATGTCGGCACGTCGCAAGGCTCCAGCGGGTACACCGGCTGGATGACCCGACACGTGCCACGCTCGGTCAATATACCACTAACGACTGGGGCGTCCATCAAACCACTGAGGCGAGGGGGGGGGTCCGTGGGCAGGGAGATTGGTCCGTTGGGAGCCGTTGCGGGAGAAGAAATGGAGCGACTATTGTAGGGAATGGGATCCATAAGGAAGGAGGATTAATAAGGAATTAGGGGGGTAATGATTGGTTGTGCGATGCGGTTGTTAATGAACACATTAACTAAGCTTTCAGGATTTGTAGGAATATTGCGCGTTTGTTTTGTGGTCCCAGTGCAGAAGATTGTGATTTAATTTTGTACAATGTAGTTGCAACCAATTTTCTGAACTAAAATAAATTTAAGATCGCAATTTCGCGATTCAGTTATTACAAATAATATGCCTGCTAAAGTTTAATTTATGATAATCTAAGATATCAACAATGAAAAATGTCTATTATATTGGTATGATGGTATCAGCATGCGATTCGGTCAATTATATGAAAGGCATATTTGCACTTGTTCGTTGAGCATTTTGTGTTCTTTCTCTGTTGCAAGAATGTGCTTGATTTGCTTTTTTGTCAACAATTGATTGTCAACATTTGCTTATCGTATAATAACTCGACATGAAGTTCGAAATAGATTATCTTAGCTGCTTGATAAGCAATCTCAACATGATAAACTGCATTGATCTATTGAAATAATCCCTATGCAAACCGTGAGAAATCTCGCTGCAAATTCAAATCCACCCATGTCCGCGACCTACAGTTCCCGTCGTGCAGCGAGAATGGAATCTGCGCCAATCCATCTTGACTCTTGCATGCCAACTGGAAGAAATTTGAAAATGAATTCAACAGGCCTAAACAAGCCCTAACCCTAACGCAGCCCTAACCCTGACTTGCTAACCCGAACAGTACCGTAACCAAAATAAAAATTTAAACTTATTTAAGTTCCAAAACAACGAATTCCGCCAGCCGGTATGCAAATTAGCAAGAGCCAAGAGCGATTGGCGAAGATTCAATTCTTACCGCTTTTCAAGCAGCGTAGGCAAGCATGCGCAGCATGGAATATTCGTTAACCCGCCGCTCCAACACGTGGAATATTCGTTAACCCGCCGCTCCAACACGTAGTCAGTCCATCCGCGACCGAATGCTCGTTCCTCGCCCACACCAATAAAGACAGATTTACTGGCGAGGCGCTGAGGACATTATTAAGGCCGGACTAACGCCCGGTTTAGCGCTCCTCAGTGCTTCACCCTGTCGAGTGATTCGAGAGGAGAAGAAAACCGGGCAAGGGTGGGATTTAGAGTCTCGTGTTTTGATTTTATTTAAAGTTTGATGAGGCGCTGAGTTTATTAATGGAATAGATATGAACTCCGAGACCAAACAAAATTACCTTGCGAACGAAAACAACATGTTTCGTATCTGTTTCGTACCTTTTAAACCTACCTCCTTCCAACTCTCCCTTTAAACTACTTACAACTCCGCGAAAACAATACGTATCTGAGAATTGAATCGTGTCAATTATAGAAAGATAACGAAACATATTGTTTAACGATACATCAGATTTGACAGCATTGTCGAAATTACATTGAACAAGTTCTAGTGAACAAAATAGTCGAATACAACCTCCCCTACTTCCAATAGCTGAATATCACCCCCCACCCCCCTGCCCGACCACCTCTCCGAGCGGTCAGCAGTAGGAGAGCTCCCCCCTGCTCGACCACCTCTCCGAGCGGTCAGCGGTAGGAGAGCTTTGGGGCCGTGGCTGGTTTATGAGACAGCAGGGACTTGGACCCGGCGGGAGATAACGCGTGACTGTTCGTACATGCGCTATAACGTGCCGACGTGTCGACGCTAAATTGTCGAGCAGGGCTGTGCGCCGCTGCAGCAGCATGCAGCAGTGTTGTGCAGCGTGGAATCAACGACGCGTCGTGGAGAATTGAGCTTTCTCTTTCCGTGACGCTATTAAATCAAAGGCACGACTTTGGTCTGGTTTTTGTCCAGGGATGCATGGGACTTTGGTTTGTTGCTGTTGTTCGGTTAATGGTAATGATAGTCTTTGATTTACGTGATAAACTTGAGTCAATGGGCGCACTTTCGATTGCATTGCATTGCATCGGCATTCATTTACTATACCTTTAGTCAATATAACATTTGAGTTTCTGTAGCTGCAACACGCTGCATAAATTGTTAATGATTTGACTCTTGTCTAGTGCAATCATTATTGCTTTTACCATTTGACGTCTTTAAAACTTGACATTGTCTTCCAAATAATCGGTATTTATGATGCCAATATTATTTCTGGGCTTAAACATTGTAGAATGTCTGCCCGGTGTTAGCCAAGTATATGTATCTATAGGCCAGATGGACCCAACCTGATGTCATTGTTGGCTGAGCAAAAGAATTCGGATCTCACTCTGCGTAAGTTTCAATCTGTTCTTGTGAGTGATTTCTGCTTGTCGTCAACATCGTCATTTTTCAAAAAGAGCAGACTGGCGAGTCTTTGTGACATGTCTCTGATTGATGACATTGTGATTTTTATCGAGTGTCGAACTTTATTACTATGCTGCCACGGTTTGTGAATTCTTTGGCCCTGCCGAACTCTCTCTATCTAGGCCTACAACTTTGATCGCATATTTTCTGCATTCAGCAACTTATTTCTTTTTGGCTGCTTTATAAACAAACAAAATAGAGTTTGTAAAGGAACAAGTCGTAGACTTGTTCCTCTTTGCCTTCTTATCGTTTCTCCTCAGCCTTTTACTTCCTAGTCTCTTTCGGTTTCTTCCGCTTCTAAATCACTCAGAGAATCTTTGATTTTAAGTTGATCGCTCACAGAAGGCGTGCGTGCGAGGTCGGGCGTGCTGAATGAATTGCGAGTCCCAGTCGCACCTGATCGTGTCTCGCTCGGCCAAACTGAAGTGCCGTTAACCTTCGCACCGCTTGATTAGCTTAATTAAGGCATTGCCTCCATCGGCCGTAACAGACTAACGACTGGCACGCCGCACTCCAATCACCGTCCAGATCATGTTGCTTTTGAAGAGGAAATCCTTTGAGATGGGCATTATAGACGATTTACGTCTTGGTTTTAAAAGCGCGATAAAAATTGTTCAAAATGTCGGGCCCACCAATGTCAGATTTCCAAATCCCAATGATGATTTACCGAAATGATAACCTCGAGATGGTCACTTTGTGAAGAAACATCTACTGCATAATTATTGTATATTTATTCATTACTATGATTTTATTAGAGTTATGTGAATCTTAATTCGTCAATTTTTTTGGGTTTTACTGTTCTTCACATTTCCATTACTTGTCAATTTGGGGGCAACCTTCATTATTATCGTAATTAAATTTATATTTGACTCTACATATGCATGTAGAACTCTCGCATGTCATAGAAAATGGGCATTGTAGACTAATTGCAATAGAGCATATTGCTTTTGTATATCTTCAGATATTCGCTGACATTGACATTTTTTCTATCTAAAATGACATTTTACAGTATTTTGGGATTGTGCATGTATGCACACCGATGGTATCTATCATTGTAGAAACTATATTAAACTGTACGGTACGGTGCAAGGAATATCTTGACTGCAGGAATGTGATATTGTGTTTGCGTAGATCTCACGCTTCAATCCAACTCTTCCTCGAGCAGCAGCGGCAGCAGCAGCAGCGGAATAGGAACACTGCTCAGCGGAGTGGGAACACTGCCCAGAAACAAAACCGACTTCGTGCAAAGTCTGGGAGAACTGCAAAATGTAAGGCCTTACATTAGGCTTAATTTGCGTTTTGTGCTTATTATAAATCAAATATTTCAGAGCATGGCGTCGAACAAAATGAAACAACATAGCGAAAATTTACCGTTAATTTGCATGAAAACGACCGTTTAGAAATGACAGTGATCTCCAGATCGTTATGCTGCTGTCAATATAATGAATCCAAGCAAATTTTTATGCCTCTGGTCTCCAACTTGAGCATCATGGCTTTAAAGTTTGTATTTAACCATACGTTCAGGACTATATTTAACATTCCGTTTGATTTTAAGCATCTACGGATCTTGCTGCACATAAAGTGGGCCTAGATTGTGATTTCGATCTTGCAATTTCGATTTGATGCGCGCTGGCTTAGTTTTATGGCTCAGCGCTAAGTTGGTGACAAAAGTCAATGGAAGCTACCCGCTTGACCCGATACCGCGCTCGCTAGTTTACTGGCACGGGTGGAAAGGTTAGCAGCTCATTGCTTTCGTCGCCCTGATTAGGCAAACCGCGACGTTTATTTGCAAGAATTTACAAGGCAGCGTATCACGGTTGCAGAGAGTGAGGAACTGGGTGCACTTCTAAGCTTTCGCATCTTGTTCTTATTTGTATGCCGGCAATAAGTTTGTATATTTATCGCATTTTCATTTCCTCTCATTTGTTTGAGTGAAATCATAATTATATGAGAAGCGGGAGAAGATTTTCAAGTCAGCTAGTTCTCAACTATGATTGGGTTTCCTTTTGGACAAGAGAAGCGTGTCAAAGAAAATTAGAACATTATTTGAATCATTTGCACTGAGAATGAAGCACGCCTCAATGCAATTTTGAAGCAATAAACCTTCAAAGCCTTTAGAATACTTGTCAATACTGACAACAACCGTATCTCAACAATTGTAAACGAGATTATAATGCATGTATGCTGAGAGAAATTGATACTTTACACCAGAAAGCAGGACTATGCGGGCGACTGCGAGCTCATGGTGTGGTTGCACATGGACCTGGTTATTGTTGTGATGGAATGTCACGGTCATTGTTGGAGTGAGGCGTATGTTTGCGTTAAGTTCAACAAGTGATAAAACCCAAATGCCTCAATGCTAATTTTCCCATTGATTTGCACATAACCCACGCCCAATCGTGTTTCAACGCTTCCACAAAATCCCCCTCGATACGGGTTATTGCCGCTTGAGGGCCCCCTCCGCTGGCTACATCCAAGTACTGGCGGATCTAGAGGAGAGGCCATGGGGGCTACGACCCACCTTACTCTGATGGGTGAGGTGGGTATGCTTTGACCCCTAAAAATGGTCAAAAGTAATACTCAACTGCTGGACTGTCATTTGAGCCTATACATAGGGTGGTCGTGAACCATTTTGAAGTACACAATGTGCTATTTGCGTCAACATACTTTAACAAATTTGATATTGGCTTGTGCATCATTCAAATGAAATTGTTTGTGCCAAATTTTGAGAATTTTTCTGGAAAATTGAATAAGTAGGGTAAAAATCTCGAACCCTGCCGAAAAACACAGATGTTTGAACGAACGTCTTCCTGCACGCACTAGGCGATATCATTATCAGTATTTGGCACATAGTGTTGAGTTCAAAAGTCAACTCACTACTAAGCGCGCCTGTCCACCAGTCAATATCCTATTTTTGCTTCTTTAGTCGAGTCTCGTAGGCAGCCGTTAGGTTGGAATTTTGTGCGCGCTTCAGACTTCTCAGCTGAAGATTATGCTCGAGTCCTATTGTTTCACAGCGTGCAGCAAGTCGGTTTGCATTCGGATTAAGTTTCAATTTTTCCAGGCTTGTCCTTTCGTAATCTGCATTTCTCTACTTGTCATACAAGCTGCAGCAATTTTTTTAATGCGATCGATTGGGCAGTATGATTTTGGTATCCAGTTTGTAACGATTAATTCATTTTTTGCTTAGGCCTACTGCTTGATTCACGTCATGTACCACGTCATGTACCTAGTCTTTTCCCTATTGCACTATAGCCACACCTTTCCGTAAAATAACCTAAGTTCTAATAATGTGGTACAGTGGCTTATTCAAAGCAGCCATATTTCGTGAACTCTAGAAATTATCCTGGACGACTTCCGTATCCGTAACGTCATGTAAATGACACGCTCACAATATGCAAATTTAGGGTAGTGTCGTATTATCGGCTATTTAAACTTTAGTACTTTAGGTAGGTTCATGAAACTTGGCAGGTAGAATTTTATTAGAAATATGTACATGGCCATATAAATTAAATGAACATGCGTTTAGGCTAAGTGGGTCATTTTGTACTTCAAAATCGTTCGCGACCGATCTGGCCACCCTATAATTGGTGCATCGAGGGCGGGAATTAGCTTGAAAAACCGCTCCCTAAACAACTCAAATTTGAAAAATGCACCCCTAAAACTGACTAAAAATAGCGACCCTCACGCGTGCTTTCTCAGAGAAGAATCCTGTGTCTCACATCACATAGCATTTTATACCCCCCCCCCACGATGAAGAGCAGTATTCGCTCCCCGTATCCCAGCGACACTGCGACCCGCCGCACATCGCCGTGGTTTATGCCCCAACCGAGACCGACATCGGGAATTACACCGGATCTGGTTTATTCTAAATTATACCACGCGCTCGCGGCGAGCGTATATAATACCAAGTCGTGTTATTCGCGAGGCGCGGTAAGTGCCCGAATATCGTACACGAGCAGGCCTGTCATGAATGGAAGGCGTCCCCGCGGGACCGATAAGGACAGGATGACAGGGACGCCCTGGCGTCTACCGTCGCTGGCGTTCCATCATCAGCGTCTGGCGGATATTGCCGAGTTCTCTGCGCCTCCAAAATATCGTGAATATTAATAGGAGGCGCCAGATGACGGATCGCGCGCAGGATGTCTTGGTTCCCGCGAGAGATGGAGGATTGGCGATGAAGGATGGCTGGACATGGGATCCGCATCCGTTTAGCAGCGCCTTGCGTAATTCACGCAGCCTTATCGGGAAGATTTGAGCGGCGATCGTTCAAACATACAATCAGTCAAAGTTAAGCCCGAATTCTGATAGATAAAATGAGCGATAGCATAAAGGTAGATCCGGGGGTGGAGTGGGGAGGGGGGGGTATGCCTACCACTGCAATATTTTGAAATAACTCTTTGGAATATCCGAAGTATCTTTCTGAAACCACATTTTCACACGTAAAGCTGAGGCATTTCCTGTTTTGAGTTTCTCTTGAAAAACGCAGAGGATATGGGCGCTGACTTCTGCACAGTCGTGCGCTGTGAAGTGTTAAACCGCGCATGATTGTGTTATTGCCCTGCCTGTTAGTTTGATACAAAGAACTTGCACTGCGATGAACAACGGCCACGCCGGTAAACAGCTGCTGGTGCACACGACACGGCACCAAAGCTGAGGATTATCATGAGGCAGTGAAATAGCGGCATAGGCTATTGGGTGGACTTCTATTTTATATCTATAGAACCAAGCTCATTGATCAAGCTCATTGATCAAGCTCATTGATCAAGCTCATTGATCAAGCTCATTGATCAAGCTCATTGCCGCTAGTTTTATCGGCCACTATAGCAGCATAGTTTAAAACTAATTCCGCCATTGTGTATCCTTTGACAATCTTCTTTTTAGTGCAGCTCAGCTTGGTTGAGTTTCTTGTTAAGGTTGGTAGCACTAACAGCGGTGGACGCCTCGCTAGTCCACGAAGTCGCCTTATTCCGCCCATCGGCCCTCCGTCCTGTTCCCTGCGCCGCCGAGGCTAGGCGGTTCGGCGGCTCGCTGGTCCGCTGCGATTGTTACAGTCGGCCGCCGCCGCTGTTGGCTCAAATTGAATTAGCCGCTAATAGACTGAGCGCGGCGATACCGACCGAAGGCTTTGAATCGTCATACGGTTTGTGCTATTTATAGATTTAATCGGAGTTTAATCCCAGCCCAGACTTTAATTTCAAGCTCAAAACATGATGGCGCGTCCAAGGGCCAAGAGGAAGGGCTATCTTCTTCCTCTCTGGTCAATCTATCTCTAGAATGTACCTTAATCCATGGCTCAACCACTTCATTAGATAATCTAACATGGACCACTTGACTCTGCTGAAAATACCCTGCTTGGTTTATGTCTTACAGAAAATTAAATGGATCCACTGTCGCAGTTCAATCCAAACTTAACCCGTACCAAGTTCAAGCTCATATCCACCACGGAGAGTTAACCGCTAGTTATCTCAATCGTCTTATTATGTGACTTCACGTCAGGCATAGAGATTGACTCGCTTTCAACTCGCCGATTGACCACCTCGTGGTTAACGCGCCATGGTGGGCATGGATCTGATTCTAATAACGGAATTATAACAATAAACTATGCGATGATTCAAGCCATGAGCGTTGTCCAGACAAAACCCAGATTGCTTTGTTCCGTTCATTCATCCGCGCCTGGATACAATGTGCGCAAGGTGCTGTGCGGAAATAATAGAAAAAGTCCGACCTTCCTGCCGCTCAACCAACAATGCCATCCTTCGTCTCGACGGATGAGACAAACATGGAACAGGATAGACAATAACGACCGACCAGTGATACCAGTGGATCCGATTATAGATTCTGTGGAAAAAAATCACTAGATCGTGAGCTAAATTTGTTGAAAAATTAATGGTCCCATTTCAAATAAGTAATTCCATGAAAAACATCATCGAAAAGCTATAAAACCGATCCCCTTTTCATTAGCATATGACTAACGCAAACATTACTGCGAACGACACTGTGGTGAAGCTTTTGTATAGATTTTCTTGCTTAAATATAAAGATTTCCAGTTTTCAGTTCATACACCTAGAGTAGTTCTACACAAAATTAGAACATTTTGGCGTAGTTCCCAAGACGCCGGTGCGGCGGGCTCATTCCATTTCGATCGATTGCCTCGGAAGGAGAGAATCCCAACCGAATGTCGCCTTCAAGTGACCGCCGCAAAACTAATCATCGAAAGGTTTTTCGGAAAAAAATCACAGCATTTTCTCCGAGGATAGATTTTGTCTCGTTTTATTTTTCGCTATCAATTCGGTATTTCTCTACTTCTGATTCTCTAGCTTTCTCTCCTGTTGCAACCTGCATGTTAATGTCGCTACTGTAACAGTTAAAGGGGCGCTTAGCTAGGACTAATTTTTTAACAAGATAGGCTATGTAATGATTATGTCAGGTTGAGTGAATTTGCCATAAGAGCATAAACTCAATTTTTGTTGTTAGTCTCCCAAAACAGATATATTTTTTATTGATTGAACTAAACCTATTGACCAGCATTTTTGTGACGTCTGTAAATGTATTAAGCTGTCTATGCAGTCACAGTTCAATAAGCATCTTTTGTCAAATTGTTTGGCACCTTTGATCAATCGGTGATTGCCCAATGTGAATTTTTTTGTGGTTTTTTAACCTATCAGTTATCAAATGGATAGTCGATGCCTAACTTTTATGCAGAAACTGAGTTTGGCATCACGTTGCACTGCGGGAATACTATTCCGATGGCTCGGCTACTCGGAACGTTCTGCTGTAATGCTGAAGTATAATATTGTACCTGCGGATAGTTGGTTATCCATTAAGCGTGAAATGTCGACCCATTTTGAATCATCAATTTCAATTTAGTCAGAGCAATTTTGTCCGAGCAATTTCGATGCTTCTGTGTGTTTGTATGCTGTGTGTTTATGTTTGTTATCATGGCTGCCTCAGTGGCGAAATAAAGAAATGATCAATAAGCCTGCAGGCGCATTTCTCTGTAACAAAAATCTGGCTAAGGCTGTCGAAATGCAGTCTCTCCCCCACGCGTTTCGGTAAAAATTGCGAGTTCTAGATAAAACCACTAGTTCTAGTTATGGTAAAAAGTAACGAAATGTTGTTAGTAACAATTTTGTTATGCTGGAAACTAAATACCTAGGTATCTATTCGCCGTTTTAGTGATTTAGTGTTAGGGATCCAAAAAATCGTAATCCTATCTGCCAGGACCGTGAAACATCTGAAGCAACGCCTTTGAACCAAACAGAAAACTCAGCAGTCTATTCCCTCTGCGATTAGAATGACGGCGCTGATGGTAGCGGAGGGACGCGGAGGGACGCGTTGCCCTCTGACCGTCAGTGGTCAGGACACAGCTGGTCACGGTGTCTTGCAGGTCGTGACGTGGCACGTGTGTAAGGCGAGCAGCAACTTGATTAGGCTCGCCAGAAGGGAACAGCTTGAATTGCGCACGAAACGCGACCCGTCCGAACTGTGAAACGGCGAAATGCTTTAACGGCTGAAATTCTTGTCGATCGAGAACAGAAGGTTAATTTCCTCGATCACTTGAATTCATCGAGTGAAGATTGAATTGATGCCCCCAATTGAATTTGATGCCCCCCTCCCGCAAGTGCAGGTTGGCGTAGCGGAGAAGTGCGCAGCTACGAATAGTCCAGCCCACCCTGGCCTAAACCACTACCCCGCGCAATAGGCTAAAGCCGCAATCTAGCTGCTGTTTCCTACTTTTGCCGCCCCTCCCCCCCTCCCCCATGCGATTTGCAAAGGACATAATATGCTTCTACAAAGAGAAAATTTTGTAAAATGTTCATTTTATGCTCTAGGTTACACCATGTACTTGTAGTTTAATTGCAAGAGCTCTGCGATAACTGTACATGCGTTGTATTTTTAGCAGATACAATGACTGTAGGCCCATACGCTCAATATACGATGACACTAACGAACAGTCTACACTTTATCTTTGAACTATGTAGCCCAGGCTACATAGTTCATGCGCAGTACACTCTCTGCGCCAGCTCGTCATGCCACACGTTTAAGGAAAAGACTTCGGATCAGGAACTGAACCGCGCATTAATCGCAGACAAATGACCTCACCGATTCGCCATCTTGCCACTCGGTTTGTAATAGGTTTTTACTTGCAGGCCTACGCCATCATGCATTAGCGAGCTGCAAGCCAGTCGCTATGTAAAACCGAGTAGCAAAATGGTGGCTTTCAGGCGTCAGTTTTGCCAAAGCCGTCTACTCACAATGCTAGGTCCAGTTCTCGTTTCGAAGTCTTTGACTAGTATACGCTGTCTGTGTGCTGCAGTGCGGCTGGTACTGGGGAGCTCTGGGTCTCGACGAAGCGGAGGGGAAGTTGGCCGCCAAGCCTGACGGGACGTTCCTGGTGCGGGACAGCTCTGACGAGCGCTACATCCTCAGCCTGAGCTTCAGGTCCCTCGCCAGCACGCACCACACGCGCATCGAACACTGCAAAGGTTCGCTCACCTCAACGCTAACATGACGCTGAGCTAATTTTGGCTATTTATAAGGGTTTTATTACTGCCAATTTATCATATGTTGCGAATTATAGCTATTTGTATGATAGCTACAGGTTTTGTTGTTACAAAATTTCTAGAAATGTTACGAGTTGCGGATATTTATAAAGTTTTTCATGACTTCAACACTGCATGGAACATTTATAACTGGTGTTAATTTGAGAAATCATTAAGTTATTAAGTCAACTTAAGCGATAGCAGTGACGATTTTGTACTTAATGCTATAAATAGGCCTTAGCATGATCGTCTTTTGCTAATAAATATTTGCTAGTGAGTTTACCAATACAATTTCAAAAGGCCTATTTTTAGCACTACTTGGATGCTAGTTTTTAAAGTTGCTTCTAAATTTTGTAGTTACAAAATTAATTCGTAAAATTTTATGTACATCGGTGTGACACAATATGCATGCGGTCCTACAAAGAGCAGTTTTCTTCACTGAGGCGCGAAGTACTCTACCCTTTGTATTGAAATTTTGTAGTTCATCTCAACTCAAGCTTTACTTTTCACCATAATTTTCTCTCAGGTAACTTCAGTTTCTACTGTCAACCCCCATCATCCGACGGCGCCTGCGCCACCATCGTTGAGTTCATCGAGCGGTCGATGGGGGCCTGTCAGGGGGGCCGCTGCCTCTACTACCTGCGCCCCCGGGGACCGGGTCTCCCGCCCGCCCCCGTCCAGCTCCTGCACCCCCTGTCTCGCCTGCGCTGCATGCACTCGCTGAAGCATCTGTGCAAGTTCAGCGTGCTGCGTCACGTGAGACTGGACCTGGTGGATAGACTGCCCGTCTCACCGCGACTTAAGGAGTACTTGAAGGAGAGACAGTGCTCGCCCGTCTGAGGACCATTTGTGAATACGGCGCTGTAGCGTTTATAATGTGACAAAAATTGTATGTGAGACGTTACACTACTATGCACGTACAATACGTACAGTAAGACGGTTTTATTGTATGAGACACTTTACAGCTGCTATATGCATGTACAGTGTACAATACGTCAGTTTTAAACCCGATTTTATTGTTGTAATCTGCGGACTTAAAGAACCAAAAATGAGCTTTAATGTCAATTGATTTTTATTTTACGATGTTATATCTATCTGCAGTTGAGGAACTGGTCTAAGAGAAGGGCACATGTGAGCATTTATCCGCGGAGTTCTAATATTATACTTAACCAGTTGGCCTAGCATGCTATTGCTCAATCTACCGCGCCGGTACATGTAGGCAGCATAGCATAGTTGAATGGCCAGTGTGATCGTGTGAACGCTAGAGAATAAAATTGACCGTTAACAGTTGTTATTAACTTAAATTATGGCTGCTTCCCATTTCATAACGCTAAGTAAATCATTTATTTTACGGTAATTGTACGCTGTACACTGAATAAACGACACCCAGAGCATTATTAATATGATCGTGGACATCTGAGCTGAATTCTGTGCCAACACAGTGGCACGCATGATCAGCCGTGAGTCGACTCAACGAAATCGAGATTCATCTTTTCGCTAAGTCGCAGAAATTATAATCACGGGTTGTACCACAACAATGGTTGTTTATTGCACGTTATGCTGTTTAAGATTGTTTAATCCTATTTGTATAACTAACTTATGAAGGCAGCAGGATGGAAGTAAATGGGCTGCTTACGTCAATTTTGATGACGCTCTGATGACGTTATGATATAGTGGCATTATCTATTGATATTGTGTGTTGTGCATGGAACGACAATAGCTGCGACGTGCGCTAATTTGCTTCATTTTAATGATTGTTCAATATTCCTGGCAGAATGGAATTTATTGCGCAGTTGATTGACAAGTGTAGAGAGATCCTATCTGTGTATGTGAACAGTAAGTGTAGTCCTAGGGCCTCATTTACGTACATTTCTTAAGATTTTCTGAAATCTTATCCTAACTGAGATTTAAAACAAATAAAATCCAAAATCGCCGACCGCCGTGACGTCGTCATTCGGTTTGCGCGCGACTGTGCGGAGTTTCCAATAAAAAAGATAAGATTTGCCAAAGATTCTCTTAAGACAATCTTACGACTAAGATTGTCATAAGATATCTGCGTAAATGAGCCCCCAGGTTATTATCCTACGCTGCTAATAAAATTTAGGCCCACGAAAAAAGAATAACAACAGATTCGAAACACCGAGAACTATTATCATCGTCCGCTAATTCACTGTTTTCAGCACGTTTGGGCTGGACAGAGTTTGTCGTGCTCTTAAGTGTAATGGAAAACTTTGTTATTCAGGCTACAGCGCGTGTATATGAGCTCAGTTTTATGTCATGTCATTGATAGATAACTCATAATAATTCTAACTCCGCTAGCCGATTTTGCTACGCATAACTAACAAAACACTGACTTTGACCGCTTATTTGTATATATCGATGGCGTTCGAACATTCTGCAATTATTGTTTCAATTACCTTGAATTTATTAAAAGTAGATAAATGTAATTTAAACTTGATATAGCTTGATGATGGTTATTATTTACTGATGCGCAAATGATTGTACAGAATAATTTTGCGGCGCTTGATTCGAAATTGTAGTTCATTCTATAGCAGTAATTTTTAGATCTTCAATGAAATTTTGCTTTAATGCACTGTCAAATAATATTGTAGTTTGCATTTTTCTTTTAATGTACTTCTAATCCCAAATTTTCTACATTTCATAGCTCTATAACAAGCATCGAGCAGTAGTAGAAGGTTAAGTTATCAAATTTAAAGTAATTGCAATCGCATAGAAATTAATCAAAACGACAATTTGCATGGTGCATTATCTAAGCTAATGCATAACGCCGTAACATTTTTTATATGCTAACATTTAACTCGTAGCTACTGGTGTTGAAGAATAGAGCGCAGTCGTCAGACATCAATGTATGATATAGTATATCACAAAGCGCACGATGCTGATGATGCACCCTGTTATAAAATCACAGCAAAGCCGGTGACTACCGAAACGATCTAATAGCCTAATATTTATTTCTAAGCGAGAAACTGCTAATTAACATTAACATCCGTGTGCGCTATCAAATTGCTTACGATAGGTCTACGCGCAACGCTCAGTTTTAAAATGCCGCGGATTATGTCTTCAAGTTAATATATTAACATCGTGAGCAGCGGTAATAATTCTGGGCAAATCTGAAGGTTGACGATCGTGGATCTTCAACTGTGTCTGTCGTCAGTAACTCTTTATTTGGTTGTTCATTTGGTCTCATTATGTCTTGTCGATAATTTATGGGTTTGTCATCCATGCATCTACTATTGTCTACCACTGATCTACGCTTAGAAATGTGTCAAATAAATATCATAATGGAATCACTCATAACTTGTACCCATTTTGCAATTTTTTTTATCAAAGTTCTCGGAACAATAAAAGACATTGCACGTAAAAGGGTATAACATCTAAAAACTGAAGCAACTATTTATTCTGCAGTGCTTTCTCATTAACCTTCAGCTTCCTGCGAACGCAGTCCGCCGCGAGATCATACACAAACTCTCCTATTTCAAAGACGGTCAGCATCGTAGCGCCGAGCAGCAGCCCCAGCGCGCCCCCGATATCGCTCAGCAAGGCCATGAAGTCGTACGCCTGGCTGATTATGACGTCATTGTACGTGAGCGCCGTGTAGAATAGACTCAGGGTGACGTAGTTACGCATGTACTCGGCGCTGGAGATATTGTACACCTGCTGTTGGGCGAGATAGGTTTCTGCGAGAGCTGAGTGCGTAACCGTGTACTTGTAGTTGACTCGAACGCACTCGGGAGGACATAGGCAGGATGCATTCACTGTGTATTTGAGGAAGGTAGAGAACACGCAGATGAATACGTCCTTCAAATTGCATATCCTGGCATTTCCTGCATGACACGCATTGATCGTAGATATTTTGCTTGCACTAACAAATTATATTTAAGTCAATTATTTAAAAAAATTACTTGTCCATCTAAAAAGTAATTATTTGCTATGGTTTTTAAGATCCAATGATCAAACTACACTAGATTAAATGATGCAGTACGATGGCCTATTGGCCAATGAAGCGATTTTTTTGACCAGGCGATTAACGGATACTAGTACTAGTAAGACAAAATTTTCATAAAAGCATCGCACGGCCATTAATTCATCTAATTGCAATGCCGAATGTTTTGCTGTTCGCTGGTATAACTTCCAGGAAGAGCCTGCACGTGAAGCCAGTGCAGGGCTAGGAATGTTTCAAAAAATATCTTTTAAATATTTGAAAGCGTTTGAAACCTCAAACGTACTCTTATCCAAAGCGATCACTGACTGAATAATTATCAGTGTAGCAGAACGGTTTTTTAGCGTTCAATAACACTTTAAATAAAAACGCACAATTCAGTACTAATAAAATTGCAACTTAAATTCTTGACTCATGAAGTACAAAATGTTGAAATAAGTGAATACAATTATAATGTAATTATAGATCAGAGTACGGTACCGGACATGTAAGACATCCTGCACTGGCAATTCTTAATCATGTACTTTGATTGACAGTCGTATATGCAGCTCGTCTGTCTGTAGTTGACATCTTCGATACAGTTACTGAATGGTTCAGGCATCTGAGTGACCTAAATGACACAGAATAGCCTAAAAGTGAATCGTACTCGTACAAAATGCAAATTATGCATTATTATAAGTGATAAAATCAATAAGAAAAGAATTATTTTTTTTTACCAATTTCGTACCTTTGCTGATCGCTGTTTAGGGTGAATAGCAGCAGATGACCACTGCAGGTGGTCCAATGCATTTATTAGCAGTTAAACAAAGTTAATGGGTTCCAACTTCCAGGATGTGCATTAGTAGCTGTAGGCTTCCAAAAACTTGACACAACGAGTTATTTTCACGAATTCTTACATTCTGGCTACGTGTATCTACAACGGAGCTTACTAAGAAGTTGACGAACGCTTCTTCTTATTTTATATTTGCGTTTCAGAATAATGCATGCAAGTGACCTGCAACAACTGTAATGGGCGTAATGGGGGTAATGGGGGTTCAATATATATAAGTAGATCATTAAGCCTGGCTAACTCTACCGTACCAGCTTACCCTATCTACTGCCATGCCAACAGCGGTGTACGCGCCCGGACCAGCCTGGAACCCTAGTTCAAACATCAGGGGCTTCGCCAGTGGATCATGCATCAGCACCTGTACAACAATAAATTATTGTGACATATATATATACCAGTTATAATTATGTAGTTACATCACATACATAAGTTACACAATTTTACCAATAAAATAAATTTACTTAACATTTTGTATTGAACCTTTTTTTACCCCCCAAAATCAACGAAGACTACTACATTCCGGTTCTGTGCGGAGGGCCACGCACAGAACCGCTCCCCCTTCTTTAGTCGCCTTTTACGACTCGCCCGGGAAGCTCTGGGCTACAAGACAATTCTTTGTTCACCGGCTTGCAGGGGTGGCACACACAGAGCAGGGGTTAGGCGGGTTCTCAAGGGATAGTGTTACAAGGATCAGTTTTTATACCCGAACTCCAGCAGCTGGTGTATGAGTGGCGAGATAGTCATCTTGGTCGATGTACACCACGAAAATTGCTCCAAACTGTGAACCGGCTTGAGTTACCGTCAGGTTGTAGCCTTCTGTAATATGGTCACACTAGCAGACTTAGCTAACCCATCAAAGATGACGGTTACATCTAGATTCGCTACACAGTGACGCTAAAGCTAAATACGGATCACGCTGATATGCATCGTCGACAATCGCGCTTTGTGTCATCAAGTGCAGAAATTTCTACGTTTGTTGTTAGTATTTAAAATATTCAATACTAACAATCTCATTGTTAAAAACATTTTGTTTAGCAATAAACGTTACTGTTTAACTTGATGCACGAAGTGTTGATGTGTCAATTTGACACAATACCTTTCAATATGAAACAGTGTCCTTATTACCCAATGCCTTATCCCCACTTCATAGCACATGAACAGCGGTACAAATAATAGTAAAGACATCAGCTTCATATTATATATATATGTAAATAGTATGTGATTTTTAGTGAAATGAACACAGATCATTAAATAATGTTTTGAGTATACATGTAAGTAAGGTGTGTCACCTGCATTGAGAGCATAGCACTGGCCCATATTCGTCTGCACCATTGTGACACTCGATAACACATTCTCCACGCCAAGAAACACCTGAAACAACGCGCTAAAACAGTTTGAAACAATTCTATCTTATATTATATCTAATATCGACTTTCTGTGAACCTAAATTAGAATAGACCAACTAGCATGCGAATGCGCATGTACAGTATAGAATAGCTGCGATGATCAGTGTACCAAGCTGATGAATGATATTCGTGACCAACATGCTTCGCTCGGTTTCAACTTGTGCATGCAGCGTTGTTTTCGTCCTGCTATGCTCCTCCGACGGATGCCGTCAGGGGTCATTGCATAATTACGTCACGCTCGGGGATAGGTGAGTGGGGTCCTTAAAAACGTGACAAAACGTGATGGGGGTTGGGTGAGCCGAACGTGACGTCACGCTACATTAAATTTAAACGCAAAATTAGATTATAAATTAGTATCTAATAATACGCTAAAAATATGCAATGTAAGTTTCTTATGTTATTAGTAATATAAATTTAGTGGTCAGTTGTTTAATATACAGGGTGCAAGCAAAGTTCAAACTATTATTCATACAGCTTACTCACTCGTGGTCGTTGGCGTCGGCGATGGATGATGTCGCTGTTTTTAATTAAATTTTAAAGCAAACAGATCCAAATATGGTTTTTACCGCAGAAGATAAAATATTAATACAAATATTGCGTCAAGAGCGAGAACGTATGGAGCAAGAACGTTAATCAGGGAATTTCCTGAAAGAGGGTGGTCGTTGTTGTCTGGTTGAAGAGCGGCAGCTGTTTGATCACAAGATCATTGATCGTGCAATCAAACAGTGGCGTCCGCGTCTTCGATCTTGTGTTCAGGAGCAAGGGGGGCAATTTGAACACCTGCTCAATGTTCTTTGACTGTTTGCTTGTCTAGCACTGCGCAAGACACATAACAGGTCCAAATTAAACGTGACGAAACGTGCAGCGTTGTTTTCGTCCGTGTTACTTAGCAACTAATGTGGAAACTTTTTTGGGGGGTACGTTTTTAAAAAAGCCTTAATGTTTTCAAGATTACTCGCGTTTCTCTATAAATTTCCCAGTTGGTGTAGATGTGGCTACAGTTGTGTGTAAAATTTCAGACCGATCTGATAACTTTTGACCGAGTTATGACAAGTTTAAAGTGATTGGCTATCATTTTCATACGCGCACGGTGTATAAAATACCCAAAAATAATTAAGTATTATTGTTCTCACATTGTAATTTCTAAATTTCTATTTGATAGTGGATTAATGCAATACAAGAACTGAGTTGATCGGAGATCGATTCTTTCTTAAATAGAAACATCAATTTATATATCCGAGGCACCTTCGGGGATGACGTTTGGGGGAGCGCTGACTGAACACTTGGCTATCTAGCTGTTCTTTTGTAGGCATTGCCTTCTACAGGCTCGTGATTTGTTGCCCAATGTTGTATAGTATTTTTGATGCGTTTCTGTATTTAAGCAAATTCAATTGACCAATTTTTATGAAAGATTTTGTGGACACTCTATATTGGCCTAGTATTTTAGGAAATTTAACTTTGGTCTGACGTTCATTTGTACAGTGTATACATTTGATCGATGTTATTTTATTACTATTTTATTTTACGCGTTTTTTTGGAAGATTTCTACCGAATTTTATCAAAATAAATGTTGATTTATACAGTAATATTTTAAAAATGAGTGTTTGATTAATTACTGAATTTAAGTTGCTAATCTACATGTATATATAAGGCTGAAAATAAACGCTTTGGTGAGGTTTCCCTAGAAACACCCATCGCCATAAAATTAATGACGTCGCGCTGGGGGGAGGCTGGGTGGGTGAGTCTAGGGAAACGTGACAAAGCGTGACAAGGTGGGTGGGTGAGTCAAAAACGGCCATCTTCGGCGTGACTTTATTATGCAATGGCAATGACCAATACATTGGGTCATTTCAAGTCCACGGCGATACGATTGAGTTGGAGTTGAGTTAACGATCGACAAGTTAGATTCGCAGTCATATTCAACATTTTAGCTGTCGTCTGTCCGTTTTGACATTATAATGCTATTCCGAATGTAAATTATGAATGTAAATCTAACTTGTCGATCGTTAACTCAACTCCAACTCAATCGTAACACCGTCGACCTGAAATGACCCGATGTCAACTGCGACGATTGGGTGTAGCCTGATCATGTAACTATAATAATTTATCGGAATCGATTTGGGATGCGTGAGAAAATTATTACGCAACAAATAACGCAACGTTTTAACAAAGTTTTAGGGCGATAACTTGAATAATAAGACGCGTATCAAGTTGACAATCTTAACGATACCGATGTCACAAAATAGTTCAACGACAGCAATGTCTCAAAATAGTTCAAAGTAAGTGTCAACATTTCCTTATAGACCAAGCTGCATGTATTGAATGTTGTAAAAAACGGATTCGGTTAGGACTCACGGCAGCAAGACTCCATCTTGGTGTAAGCGACATATACATTTCGTCCCAAGCTTCCTCGGTATAGTTTTTGTCGAAGAGACTCGTCACGTTAGACACAGTGGAGTATGAAAACAATTGTTGCAATTGCACTTCAAACCCTGGTCAATTCAAATAATGCTTTTTGGAACAGAAATTGCTTTAGTAAAGTTAAATTTTAATAATGAGCAAAATGAGAATAGAATCAAGTCAGCAGTGCACGCACTTACAGCATAAAACTACACCTTCCATTCAGTAATTATCATCAACTTCAGCAAATAAATTAATTGGTATATTATGTATTTTTTGTTTGTAACTTATGAAGCAATTAATAAATTTTCATTAATTTGCTGCAAGGGGGGTTAGGCATGGGCGTATTGCCTTCACGGAGATGTATTCTCTTCATGCTTGACCAGGTAACTTGACACTCTGGTCATTTATTTCTTGTATGTGTTTATGTGCTGAAGTTACAAATGTGAATTAAAAAAAATAAAAAAGTAAAAATAAAATGCAATGTAACCTACCGGTTGTCTGTGCGCCTTTCTTGCTGATGTAATTTTCGTTACAAATCGTGATTTGCGGCAGCCTCATACTCGGCATGTCTGTGAACTTTATATCCGTTGAAGTCGGGTAAGTGTAGTAGAATTCAATGCGAGAGCGTATCTGATAGCAAGCCAGACCAATTCCGCACACGATCAACAGAATCCAAATCGACTTCCAAAACCAATTTCTCTGTGCGTCGAAGATGCAGCGAACACCGATGATGGAGACTTCATGAGCAAAATGCTGCACTTTCTCTCCCGTGCTCAGCTGCCGGTGCTGATTTTCCGATGCATTGGTTGTGAGAGATTTAGTTTTGTCTTGAAACTCACCGACAATAATGTTGTGAATACGAACCGGAGGCATTGCTTATTAATTGAAACACTTCTCGACCCAAAGTAACTTCGACGATGTATTCAATAAGCAAAAGTAAATGTAACGATGAACACAGTGTTCTTCCTATGCAACCACAGAGTGTCAGACCTGAAGGCTACTGACACAAGTCTGACACAAGTCTAGCAACACACAAGTCTGACACAAGGCTACTGACACAAGACTAGGTTCACTGGTGTAATTAATTCTTTCTGCCAATCAGCCAGGAACACGTTTTCGGGTCGCGTTAACAAACTTTGAATAATTGACTCTACCTAGGTTCTAGCGCCGACAAACAGAATTGCAGTAGGCGGTGAAGGCCCAGGCCCTATATTTGTAACGCGCTCGCTGTCATGCAGGCCTACGCAGCAGACAATTGGCGTCAGATTACAATGTCTGTTCAAATTTGAAAACAGTTTAAATCATTATCATTTTCTTTTAAAGTAGACTTTTTAGAATGAAATGAACGATCTGCGCCGCTGTTACTTTCTAAATAAATATTGAACTAAAATCGTTTTTTTGCATAAAAACCGTGAAGATCTCCAAATTCCTGTTGCAGATTCGTATTCTTCGTCGTAAATATAATCAAGAGTAAGATCCTTCTATACAAAAGCCAATTTCATACAACTGTCGCAAGTTCGTTTTTATGGTCGGAGCTGTGGTCCGATGTGCCAAAATTTGAAAATATTATTGACTATCAAACAGGTGGGAACTAATAATCTGGTGGAGTCAATTGAACTTTTTTATTTGTACCTACTGAGCTGTGATTCTTGATTATGGTGCACATCTCGAACAAAATTAGCAAAGTAACCGTGTCATGCTAAAATTCCGGAAAATTGGTGAAACCTCTTAAATTCTAGGCCTAGGGCCTAACGATTTTTCTGCATCTATTGACTTTGACTAGGATTGTTAATGCATTCGTTGTTTGCGTCCGAATTCTGAGATAGTAGCGCTAAAAGCTTCCGTTGAAAGAGACAACCTAGGCATACAGCATGGGCCTCGGATACAAAACACGCGTTAATGCTAATGGGCAGAAACGGGAGTTGCACGAATGCATGTCTACGAATGAACACATTGAACTCGACCACTTTTTAGGCCGACCAAAAGTACGGGTCGAAAAGTGACACTGTGATAGGGGGGCAGGGGGTGGTACTGAAATGGGTGCTGTCACCCTCAATTTCGTTGGTAGAGACCCAAAACTGTTTAACCCGAGCTAAGATATAAATTTTTGCAAAGCTATAGAGCAAGAACAAGGGAGGGAGAGCCTAGTATAGGTTCCTTGGTGGAGCTCTGGATTGAGGCGTTCAACGGCTGGACTGAGGATTGGGATCAATGAAATATGAATGAAAAGTCAATAATTAATGATCTCCATATCATATGAATATGTGCAACCTCTTTCCTAGATCGGCACGAAATGACACGGATGTATCCAAAGCGCCCATCTCACACCATATAGAAAACCCTGGAATTCCAAACATTTGAGGTATTTTAAAAACACCGATATCACACCCCCAAAAAACCCTGGAATTATATTCCCGAGGTGTTTCCAGTATACCCCTTTTACACCGTACAACTACCCCGGAATTATGTTATTTAGACGTTTCGAATATAGCATTATTGCACCCTAGAAATACCATCGAATTACATCATTAAGGTGTTTTCAATATACTTCTATGACACCTTAATAAAAACTCTCGAATGACATTCTTAGGCATTAGCAATATACCTATGTTACACCGTATAAAAACCCAGAAATTTTTCATATTGGAGGGCGTATTCAAAACTCCGGTTCAACATTTTAAAAAAACTCTGGAATTCCCTAACAACAAGGTTTTATGGAAAAACTTTGTGCTGGGGTGTATCGGTAAAACCCGTTCTTGTGTTCATAGAGGCACCGGTTCTAAGCACCTTTAGCAAACCGTTGAATTACCTTCAGTTCCAACTGTTCCTGCCGCACTATAAAGTATAGAAGTGCAGCAGGAACACGCGCAGTTTTACTAAGAATGTATAGTTCTCAACTGAAATGTGCAATTCTAAAAGGTGATCTATTAGTGCAGTTCTAAATGTCAAACTGTGCAGCTTTAGATTTATGAGGAGTCCATAAAAATGTGTCTATCGAAAGCACACCCCGCTCGTGATTTTTGCACGGGAGGAAAACTTTGTCATCAGCATCCCCCCCCCCTTGGATCGAGACTTCTCTACGTCTGACGCTTTCCTTCAGAATGGCTAAAAAAGCACAAAAATGCACAGTTGTACACGTTTGTTTAAATGTTTTGCTCTGTGTTAATATAGTATCAATTATTTGAAGATACTATACGACGTAACTGTATAGGTAGTCTTGCCATTTCCTTCAGTCCTCCATTTCGTGCCAATAACATCCTCACCGTTCCATTAGAATGAAAAATTATGCGCATACAGAACTCGTAGTGTCCGCATAGATACTCGTACATACATAGCATTTTATACAACTAGGCCTATACCATACTCAATTCGGCAAACTACCCTGAACGCTCTCGTGATTCAAAACGGTGTTCTCATCCCACGCAACTACCCGGTTCGCCGGTTTTTCCGTATTCACCGGATGCGCCCGGTTAACCGGCTTTCCCGGACTCACTGAGTGCACCTGATTCACGAGTTTTACGTCATTCCTCATCTTTTCCGTGCAGTCTCTCTTCTCATCCCCTCTCTTCTTTCTTGCCTGCAGCATGTCGAACGAGAGCTGGTAGCAGAACTCGGCGACTTCGTAGACCGTGAGGAGCGTCGCTCCCAGCAGCAGCCCCAGAGCTCCCCCAACATCGCTCAACAACGCCATAAAGGTGTACGCGGCACCAATGGAGATATCGTTATACGTGAGTGTTGAGTAGAAGATGTTTAATGTCACGTAGTTTCGGTTTAGTTCGTGTGCGGTGGCGTTGTACACTTCGAAGACGTTGGACTCGAAGAGCTCCGAGCGCGGTGCCTGGGAGATGGTGTAGGAATACAGGGTGGTGGAGCATTGGGACGGGCAGTTGCAGGCGGAGGTGCCGTTTGAAGCGTTGGTTGATTCAAACCAGGCGACGAACGCGCAGAGAAATAGTTCGCCGAAGGGACAGGATGCCACGTTGGCTGGAGCTATATTAAAAATTGCAAGAAAATTAAACATTTAAAAGTAGGCTATTTAGTTTTAGCCATACCAAGTTATATTTAAGTGATATAAGATAATATTTCATTTAAAAAACCTGGGTACTGTCAGGTAACAAATTATATTAAAATATTAAGAAGTGATAAAGCTACAAACGTCATCAAAGAAGCATGAAAAAAGTTTTTCACGAATGTTTCTACCATCACATTTTTACTAATAATATACAAATATTATCTTAAGAGAATTATTTAAATATAAAAATTGCTATTGAACAGGCCTATGCAATCAATGAGTCTGTAGGCCTACAGCAGTTGATCTGCACAACAAATGCAGATGTTATTTGTTAAATAGAATGATTGAAAGCACCAATTTTTGCTAATGTCAGCAATTATACATTTTTTTATGACATAGAAAACAAAGCAAAATTGGAATGCTATTTCAGTTTTCATCGGACTCTTTTTATTAATTTTTTATTTGAAGGATGAATATTGTTTTGCTTTTTATTTGCTTTTTTTACAATAAAAACGCGTCAGTAATCAGTAAGCACGTACCATACAATTTATCCAGAATGTGAAAAAAAGGTCAAAATTGTTCTATTGACATTTACAATCTGCATAGAATAAATGAAATAATAGAGTTGGCATGCAATTTGATGAGAGCAACATTTGATTGTGGGCCGATCAATCATGTTAGATTTGCCTAAGTGTAGAGCAATGTTTACCATATAACTATCTACTATAATAATAAGTAACTGGGATTATGTCAAAGCCCTGTCGAATGCCTTCCAAATGTCAAGTACCTGGCATG
Source organism: Chamaedrilus cognettii (assembly GCA_034695025.1). Taxonomy (NCBI): domain Eukaryota; kingdom Metazoa; phylum Annelida; class Clitellata; order Enchytraeida; family Enchytraeidae; genus Chamaedrilus; species Chamaedrilus cognettii. Next base: position 28,245 of record JAQIWG010000480.1, read on the forward strand.
AAGGGCACCTTGCATCCACACTTCTGTATGATGTACTCTGATTGGCAGTTGTAGATGCAGCTGGTTTGTCGATAGTCTGGGTCAGGCTCGCACTCGCTGTACGGACGTGGCAATTGAGTGCTCTACAATCATTTCAGAATATTATGTAATTGCGTAATCATCTAAACGCATGTTATTACGAGTAGTTACAAATTTCAAACTGCCAGGCTATTATCTTACCTAAGTGCCCGATAAGTCAATCCATTTGTTCCTGGATTGACTCTTTAAAACATTGTTAGAAATTAGCGCAGATGTTTTACCGTTTTACCATCAAGTCTGTAACATCGGGGATCATAAATAATTTAGAGTCAATTTTGAATTTTGATAGGCTTGTCGCACTTCATTTTATATTGTTCTGATTGCCGGACTGCATAATAATGTTTGTTATTATGCAAAGGTTGCAGCTGAATGGATTATGCTCGTTCCCAGGTAAGATCACAACAAGGAGTAATGACTAAAAAAAAATCGGCTCCTGAGCAGAGTTCAAGAGTTTTCAATGTAGCATTTGGCCACATTTCTTGTTGCGCGACTATTTAGTACTTGCGAAATTCATATTCAAGGCTTAGTAGGCTAGATGAATGAATACCCTATAATTAATTGTAGGTTCGTGATTGGCTTTTGGGGTTTAAGGATTGCGTATTGCATCAAGACTAATACATTGTATTTCAGTGGCTCGGGGTCATGCCCAAAACTGCCACTCCCCTTCTTTAATCGCCTTTTGCGACTAGCCCGGGGTGTACGGGGTCCCAAGCCAATTCTTTGTTCCTCAGCTTGCTCAGCTTGTTCATATTGATGCACGCGTTGCATGATTTTAGATAAAACGTCACGCACCGTGCCGTAGAAAAACGCGACTGACGTAAAGAAGCCCGGTCCGACATGAAAGCCGAGCTCGAACATCATTGGAACATCGCTCGGGTCATGCAGCAGAACCTGAAACTCGTCGATCGATTATATTTTACTTCAGAAACTTAAATGTTAATACCATGCCACATGCACCTTGATGGCCAAAGCAAGCGCGATTGCGCACAATCTGTCAACTATATATCCACTAAGGCGTATACGTGTTCAATAACTGCATGAATCAACCAGGTACGTGCAATGTAAATATGTTAATGCTCACGGTCGAACGCGTGTAATATAGGACCATTACACATAATATTTGACCATTTAAAAGAACAGAATAAAACCAACAACGTTATATAAGCTTAATAAGTCCACGCGCGTAATAGTAATGAAATTGAAACAATAACGTGACAAAGCCATCATCAGCAAAATGAACTTCATATAGAACTACGCAATTAAAATATATCATTTCTTCTCTCTCACAACACTTCATCCCGCAGCGCCAGTTCTGCTGACTAAAAGTGGCCCACTTGGCACTCGCATTCGCTGCCCGGCTCCAATCGAGCGAGTCGGACTTCTTACCCATTTAAAGTTTGAGAATAGGTTGAGGTCGTTTCGTCCCCAATGCCACTAATCATTCGCTTTACCGGATAAAACTGCAACATCATGATATTGAACAATTAATCATAAAGCAAATAATTAAGTCTTACCCTATATCCAGCAGCCGCGGAGTTAGTTCCCAAATAGTCATCTTGATTGACATACAAAAGCAGCGTTAGTCCGTTCTGAGACCCAGCCTTGGTCGCAGTGAAGTTCTGGCCAACTGCACCGGATTAAAACAGCATGCGTTCAAGTTAGTTTCAACAAATTTGAAACGGTGAAAACGGTGAAAACGGTGAAAAACTTAGCGTCAAATCTATTTATTTATTTCGACAAAGATTTTCGACAACTGTTGGCGCGCAGTAGCCTAGACCTACATGTGTGTCCAACAGCTAAATGAGCCAAAAATGGCCTCCATAAAATGTAACATGGTGAGCAGTAAGATTCATTTTGAGCGCTTAACAATTCGTTCCTAAAGCGGGTAGAACCATTTACCCGTTTCGGCTATTGGGCCCCTAGTCGCCGCCTCAACCTACGATTGTTTCACGCTTCAAGCCACAACCCCCTTGTTCGCGAACTCCGCAAATTTTCAACATTTTCAAACGTCACCGTATATTAAGAATAATAATTATGCACGCACCAATCGCCAAAACCGATTAGTTTTCCATTTTTCGTGAGTGAATTGAACCATGAATAGCTTGCAGCACGTCTATTGACTGGTTATCTAAATAGTACGCGCTCACCAATATCCCGCAGCAAGGTTTTCCAATTGTTAGTTTTCATAGTCTGAACTAGGCCAATATGCAGTATTAAGTAGCCCAACTTGAAAGTAAAAGATGCTACGAACCTATATTGAAGGCAAAGCAACCGCCCATGTCCGTCTGCGTTGGCGTCATTACAGAATTCGGCAGCGTTTGTTCGTCGTAAGTTATCTGAAAAGCGCCAAAAGACTACGCTGTACGATAATTAATAACTGGAAAAATTATTGATATTTTATTGCCGAGAGAAATTCTCCCGATACAATAAAAGGCCTGTTATTGTAAATTAATCCAAAAAATTTAAATTTTTTTATTGTCATGTGGGCTACCTTCAAAAATACATTAATAAATAGGCCAAAGTCTATTTATCTGAAGTCCTCAAACTATCTCTGACAAATTGGGTACACTGAAGCTGCAACTTTCGGATTGATTCACAAATGAAACAGCGATCAGATATAATGAGTGTGTTACACTTATGACAGTGATTGAGAAATGTATGAATAAATCAAAGGCATAAAATACGGATAAAACTTTACATTACATTGGGGAAAGTTATTCAGATTACATGTAGCAGTTAGAGTTGGAGACTTAGAGAATCAGAGACTTAGAGAATCAGAGACTTACTGAATTTTCTACTAGCGACTGGTTGATTGGTTGAGACATGTTCAACCAGATGTCGTCCCAGTCACTAGAAGTTCGAGGTATAGTGTCGAAAACGGACATATCGGGTTTGGTTTGGTTTGGAGGCCGATAGAACTGCGTCAGTTTCCATATTGTATCTGCAAAGCCTAAAAATTTCAAGCACCACATCAGAAGATTAAGTTGCACCAAAATAAGATTTAAACATTATCAAGAGGCCTATAGAAACAATATCAAGAGGTATATTGTCGACAATGTACCTTTAATGTTACTACCATTTAAATAATTTTTATAGTTTCGATAATTCCCCAAGAACAACTTGACATATTTGAAACGCCGTTATATTCCCCTGTCAATACGCTTCATGCCTTTTTATTTAAAATAAAATGATAGCAGTCCACAGGCCCTACGCGTCGACTGATACAGATATTTTTTCAATTGGGCCTAACGTTGTTATCTGTTTACCGGTTATCAGACCTATGTGACAATTTTAACAATGGAGTCGATAATTATTGCTGTATTTTAGCGTACAATAAAATAAATATTGAAACTCTATAAATGCGCTACGCTACCTAGATCCTGTGACACAGACTTTCGCAAGAAGTTTTCGTTGCAGAAGGTGACCTGCGGAAATCGAAGCCAGGCCGGTTGAACAATATTGACGCCTGGTCCCGTGGGATGCGAATTGTAGTAACTGATCCTGTCTGCTATCTGGTACATTGCTAACCCGAATCCAAGTAGCACCAGCAGCATCCAAATCTGCTTTCGACAACACGAGACTGACATATCGAAGGCGTGTCGGACGCCGATGATCGACACCTCCTGAGCGAACACGTACAGTTTTCTCTGCAGATATTCCTTTTTGTCTAAACGGCTTAAGTCACCGGCGAAGATCGGGTCTTGTTGTGATGCATCGCCAAATCTTCTCCTCACGGACACCGGAGGCATTATTGAAAGGGAAGAAGTTTCACGCTCGGATAAAAGCTGAAACTATGTCCTTATTTTTCACAATAATACGCCTTTCGCTTTACTCTGTTATTTTCTATTAAACTTCAATTCTATTTAATTTTCAATGCACTTTTTACGAAAATATAATGATATTGCATCAGTGAGTGTCACAATAAGCGGTTTATCAAATGTGCAACATCATCATGACACAAGGATTGCGCATTGCGCAGCAAATGCAGCGGCGATGCAGGCCAGAATTTCAAACAGCTCTTCAGCGGCGACGTCATTCTGGTTGGATTGCTGGCTGCATTGTATCGAACCTCGGTCCGGCTAGAACAATTAGGGACGGTGATGACAACGGCCAGCAATGCCGAGATCGATGTTCGTAACCAGATATCGATCTGGAACAGCACTAATGGATGCGCTGAACGGCGCCGACGGTAATTGATGCACTGAAAGTAAAGTTTCATGGACACGGAGGTCCAAAACTGATGTTATTATCTCACACTTTCAATGCGCTATAGGCTGCGCGTCCGGCTCTAAACAGAGCACTTTAATCATAGGCCAAAGACACTGTTGTGCCCGGCTAAACCATAATCGTACAAATAAAAAAATGAATGGCGTTGTGCAATGCTGAACAGCGTTGTAATGGACGGCCATACTGCGGGTTTATTTTGATGTCTGGCGTCAAGGACACCGTGTAGGCCTGTCCTAACCGTTCGCGTCGATGTCAGGCTGGTGACTGTCAAGGACTGCTGACGACGCGTGCATTGTGGTCCTCGAAACCGTTTAATGCGCGCGCTGTTGACACATTGTTTTATGCCGTAGTTTTATGCTGACTGTTGCACTATTTTGCGAGGCTTTTAGGATTAAGCGATGCAAATACGCCATCCCGCTGCATTCTGACAAACATGGATATTTTGACTACTTCTACGGGTGGTCGCGTTAACAAATTGTGTACTCTCGCGCTCTATCGTCGGTATATGCAATATGCTGCTGCTTGTTTGCCTTTTGATGAGGGTAAATAGTAAACCAATTTATCATTATGGCCCATCTCATCAGCAGCCACGTCACTCTCTGAAGTTTTCAGCATTTCAATATTCACGCTTCAATTCGCATGACATGTTATTTTGAATAACGACGCCGAACATTGACGAAATGCAACTGCAGTTTGCTCATATCATGTAACCGTGGGAGGGCTGGTATTCTACGACTCAGCTCATTGTAAGCAGGTATATAGGCGACAGTGATCTGATGAAATGATGGTCTGCAGTGGCCAGTATTGGTTAGCAGTCAGGCTATTGTTGGACCTTCCTGGTGCCTTCCTGGTGCCTTCCTGGTGCCTTCCTGGTGCCTTCCTGGTGCCTTCCTGGTGCCTTCCTGGTGCCTTCCTGGTG
>JAQIWG010000481.1:0-33443 GCA_034695025.1 Chamaedrilus cognettii
ACCAAATTTCATAAAAATCTGAGATGGTCATGTCAGATTTTATTCTGAAATTGGTTGATTTGGTATGGAATGACCCTTATGTCAAACTGATGAAGGTCGACTGGCCTAAGTTGTTTGATAAATTACTTCCGTCTTAATTGTTAAACTGTCGATGTGTATCTTTAGATATGACTTGTTACATCGCTCGATTGTGTGATTTTTCAGCCGTTTGCGAGTCAGTCGTTGGGTGAGTTTGAGGGCAGATGGCGCCAGTGGCAGGCTGAATGTATCGCGTGTCTAGAGGACGGAACAATGGCTAGCGACAGCAACCTCACGACCATCTGCCGGGTATGTGCTTTTCTTTTGTCCTCATCGAAGTTAGCATGGAAATGTTGTTAGAATGAAAGTAATGATTTCTTCTAGTCTGCTGTAGACTCCAAAGCATATTCTATTAAGTTTTCTAAAATAAGAAACATATGATTTTTTGTTTTGTTTTTGTTTAGCAAGACTATATACAGTCCGGTTCTGTGCAAGAGAGCCGGCACAGAACCGCTCATCCTGCTTTTGTTGCCTTTGACAGTTCGCTCGGGGAGCTCTGGGCTGCTAGCCAATTTTTTGTTCCCCAGCCTGCACGGGGTTCTTCGAACTTAGCATGGACATTTTGTTACAATGAAAGTAATGATGCCTTCTAGTCTGCTGTGGACTTGAAAGCACATTGTGCTAAGCATTATATAAAAGAAGCGTGTGGCAATGTTCTGCTATAGGTTTATTGCAATAGTAATTGTATTGCGATTTTAACTCTTTAAAAGCTGCAACAATTAGTCTCTGCAGTGATAAATTTGAGTAGGCAATACTACGCTACTGCTCTTCCACTGTCATTTAACAATGCGCTGATGGGTAAGTGCCTGTTCATCACAGCGTATGGCAAACAATAAATTGCATTGTTTAGGACCCAAGCAGTTTATTTTCTCATTTTCTGCGCGAGAGACGTGCTGAATTATTTGTTTGGTTTATTGCCTGCTGCGATGTGATTGGTGGCGCGCGCTGCGCAGGTGCTGTGCGGAGACGACGACGTGTTCAGAGAGCTGCAGGACCTGATGGGGACTTGGTACTGCATGATGATCTCCTCCCTGCTCTACCAGAACCCCGCTGTTAAGGCCACCGACCTCCAGTATCACACAAAGGTGGGCTGTCGACACTATTGGTGCCAGTTGAGGCTTTGTGCGATTAATAGAACCTATAGCTTAAGTATTTGATTTGTATTACAGGACATAGATAAATTTACAAGCCATAATATTACAGGCCTAAATAATTTAGCGCCAGTTTTGCGTGCCGCTGCTGCTGCAGGCGTGCGTGGACAAGTTTGGTGGGCGGGCACGCCTCCAACCCTGGGACGTCGTCATACTGGCCGCCGTCGAGCTGGACATACACGAGGTTATACGCGAGTGCAGGTTAGCATTGTCGTCTTTTTTACTCACACTGAATTTGAATCCACCATTGTTATTCAATAGCTCCAGTAGTCCTGACCAGGGGCTGTAGTCACCATAGTCGCGACTGCTTAGCTTGAACGAGTTTTGATGTAGCTTCAGCTAATCGCCAATGCCGTGCATGTGTTTTTGGATGGCGCAATCTCAAACCTCAACTAGGCAGTTGCGGCTATGGTGACTACGGACCCAGGGCGCAAACGTCCAAACCTGTGTGAAAATATTGACATTGACAGATTAAACAACGAAAAGGAGGCTAGTTTTAATTAGTTATTGTTATTTTCTAATTAGTAATGTTTTTTAATTGTCTTAATTGTGCCATAATAGTGTGCCACTGCCGTAGGCTGGACTATGAGCAAAGCTTGATTTTTTGATCGAATATATGTGTTCCGTGAAGTGAGGCTCTTGCTGGAAATCTGCATGGAAAATTGTGGACTTTGGTTGAATTTATGTTGCGCGTTTTCTGGACATTGCCGTTATGCCGTAACAATGCAACAAGTGATTGCTGAATGTTATAGCGCGTCGTTCAGCAACTGGTGGTTGGTCGCTCACCTCACCGATCTTCTGCATCACCGCGGCGTCTTTGAGCCACGCGTGCACAAGTAACTATACTCACCGCTCACAATCTGTTCTTTACGTTTGAGAATTTTTGCGTTACAATGATGGCCTCTTTATAATTTCTTTTCTTTTAATAATTGATAATCGATTTTTCGAAGTAAGTTCAGCGACGATACGCTTTGGATTGGATTATTTACTATGACTAAACTGAAGGACGCGTTTTGATTGCATTTACGCTTCTCTGAATTATTACTTGTAATCCCTACAGCATGGTTCGTTGAATAATATAGTTAAAATGCGGAGAAACTTGAGGCATAGATAATAGTTTCGATTGTTGCTTCTGCGTTTCAGCTTTGGTTCCACCATGAGAGAGTTTTTACTGCTGGAATACGCGACCAGCCTCGTGTCTCACCAAAGGTGGTCTTCCCTTTTTACTGCTTTTGCATTTTCGGTATGTCCTTTCTTGATTATATTAAAGTAATTTTGATTTTTTTCCGCATAAATCAAGGCTTCATTTTGCAGCTTTGATCTTTGTTATGACAGTTAAAAAAGAAACATTTAGCTACTTTGAATGTATTCCTTTTGTAAAGTAAAAGCCTGTAAATGAAAAGCGCTTGTTATATTACTGACTAAATATTTATCACATTCAAAGCGTTGATCAGTTCTCAACTGATTGCAGCCTGTGGCAAGTTGGCATCGAGTATTTAGAGCACTGTTCCGTCTTCGGCAAGTAAGCAACTTTTTATCAGATTCTGAGTGAAACATGTAAACAGCATCCTACATGGCGCAGTTAGTTAAGCGTAGATCGTACATGGCACAGTTTGTTGCGTTTAGATACTATATGGCGCAGTTTATAGTGTTTAGATACTATTTGGCGCAGTTTATAGTGTTTAGATACTATTTGGCGCAGTTTAGTTTGTTTGGATTCTACATTGCGCAGTTTGTTGTGTTTAGATCCTACATGGCACAGTTTATTTTGTTTAGATCCTACGTGGCGCAGTTTATTTTGTTTAGATCCTACGTGGCGCAGTTTATTGTGCTTAGATCCGAAATGGCGCAGTCTATTGTCTATTGTGTTTAGATCCTACATGGGGCAGTTTATTGTGTTTAGATCCTACACAGCACAGTCTGTTGTGTCTAGATCCTACATGGCACAGTTTATTTTGTTTATTTAGATCCTACATGGCGCAGTTTATCGAGAGGCTCCCCCTGGAGACCGAACAGAAAGCGCTGAAAGTTCTTCAGCTCTGCGAACAATACGAACTGCACGATCAGTGTCAGTACCTCTTTAGTGTCAAGAAGCCAATAAAAGTGGGATGCAATGAAAAACTATTTTATAATTTGTTCAGTTGCTAATCATTTTTGAAATGCTGTGGAATACTAAATTGTCAGTAGTTTAACTCTTTAACATTACTTAACGATAACAGTTAGTATGCTGTTTAAAACCAACTATGTTAACTGCTACACGCCTTATAAAACCCACACGTTTTGAATTTGAATTTTTTGTGTCGGTGTTCGACAACGTTCTTTAGACTACAGCGCAGAAAATACTGAAGCTAAAAATTACCTGGAAAGTCCAGTAGATGCAGTAATGTCTGACGAATAGAATTGTAATTGTAAGCTAAGCGATTGGCTTTCATTCAACTTCAAGCCAGGCCTTTGACTAGAATTATATGTATTTGTTTCACTATCGCTCAGAATCTACGTTTGCAACAGATCACAGTGTAGGTCTGTCTCTAGGAATCGACGTTCAGAACACAATGCGCTCAGCGCCGGCGTCGAATTCTAGACGTTCAGCTGTTAAGGAGTTCAAACAGGTTTTGGACAGAAGCCATGATTCTCAACTTGCATGGATCACTAGCGTGGTTGCACTAGTATCATCTAATCAAATAAAGATTGATAAATGGCATCGTGCTTCTTAAAATATTTTGTTACCGATAATAAATATTGAAAAGGATTGGAATGCCAATGGTTTCCAATTTTTATGTGCTTGGTTTGCGTGTTCAGACCGCAGTATATGCAAGGTTATGGGTGTCAAGGCGTTACACAAGGATCGTCTCGGTTCTGCTCTGGCTTGGGGCCTTCGTTCCAAAGTACATCCGAAATTATTTATGGCTGAATTGTAGATAATACTCTATTTGTGCTTAAATGACTATCTGAATGTACCGGTAATTTGTTGTGGTACTATTGATTGGGAACTGAAGTACATTAGTAAAATTAGAAATTGCATAAAAAATCGACGGAGATGTTGCGGTAAAAGCATATGGAAAGGGCTTGGCTTATTTTCTTGTACACAGCAGCTACACATTATAATTTTAATGCAGAATATATTGCAATTATGTCAGTTTTTTAAGAATTGACTTGCAGCCCAGAGCTCCCCTGGTCGTAAAAGGCGACGAAAGAAGGGGGAGCGGTTCTGTGCCGGCTCTCTTGCACAGAACCGGACTGTATATAGTCTTAGGGCTACACACGGTCCCTTAACTACAAAAAACAAAGCATTATTTGCATTGTTGTTGGACTTAATGACGTTTTTCATTGGAATGATTTAGAAGGGTTATATACTTCTTTGTCTGTAACTTTTAACATTTGCTTATTTGTGGAATGAAGCTTGATTTGTCTGATTTTGTTTCTTGCCGTAGGACACCTCATTTGTTGCGTCCGTCACCGAAAGGCAAGGATCTTTTTGTGACTTTGACTTTTTTGGCCGTATTTGAGATTCTATCAATGGTTGGGTACGTTGTTGCCTTTGTGCAAAACGAAATCGTCCAGGAATTGTTTGACAGACAAAGAATACTTTGAAAAGGGATGCGCAAAATTGATTGGTTGAGCATAGTTTCTTTGCGTGCATTTGTTTTTTGTAACATTGTCATGCAACAGCTAAACATGATAATTCTAAGGCTGAATATTTCAATCTAATTTTATGATTTTGCTTCGTGATCAATATCTCGGCAACCAATTACATCGTTTGTAATAAATCCTGTATCGTGATCTCAGCGCTCTGATTGGTTAAGATGACGCCTTGACCCTAAATAACGATTTTAGCACTTGATTAAAAACACGACTTAACTGCTGTAAAACCTTGACGACATAATTTCGTGCATTTATATTGGTTGGCTGTTGTACATGCCAGGTTGTTGAACGAGTACTCCGCCAGTGGAGACTTCAGTAACCTTGACCTTGTAGATAATCTCGGCTCTGCCATGCTGCTCACCACCAAACTCACATTTCTGGGTCAGTGCACTATTATCAGTCCAGCATAATTCTGTTCATTTTTGACTGGTTTGTTGAAGTGATGTTATCTGTGAAGCGTTTTCTGTTGCACCTTTCTGTCATTTTCATCTAACATAGAGGTTCTCAACTTGTCAAACTTTCTCATGCGGACCAATTTTTTTATTTATCAACACTTCGAAGGCGACTTAGCAAAGACAGAGAGCAGAAGGCTCAGAGGGCAGAAGAGTCGCCAGCAAATTTGTTGTCATGCACAAGTCACAATCGTGGAGGGCGATGGTAACTTTCTGAGGCCGTTGTCAGCATTGCCGCTGACTGCTTCAAAGTCATGGCGGGGCCACTTTTGGCTTGCGAGCGGCTCTTTGGGAACCACTGATCAAACGAACACTGCTGAAACGTTCGTTGTTTGTTGTTCAGTTGATTACAACAGAATGTTGTGCATGTGTCTAGACCAGCAGTGATAGGTGTCGTGTGTGCCTAGACCACCCTTGACAAAATGTTGTGTGCTTGTAGGCAAGTACAGAGAGTTTCACCGGCTGTATGCCGACGGTGAGCTCAAGGAGGCGGCGGGTCTGCTGCTCTCTCTCCTCACGTCGAGGACGGCCCCTCGCAAGTCTGTCGTTGTTTGCCACAGTTACATTGAATTTTTTTTTTGTGCAGCTATGTTAGCTATTTCTAAGCTTGCAAGAACCGCGCAGGCCTAAGCTACTATTGTGGTCGATTTTGACGCCTAATGCTACACCTGCCTGTTTTGAATTAGGCGTATAATTAGCACCAAGCTGTTCCTTTGGTATACTACGCCTACTAGGTATAACCCTAGTTATCAGTGACAGTAAAATGACTGATATTTATAATTGAGCCGCCTTGAACGGCGTATTGTATGATTTATTATTGGAGTCTAAATCAGTCATTTTGATTCCAGCGATCCAAAGAACATGAGCACTGCTAGTAAGTCATTTTAAAGCTAGTAGCTTTTTCATATCATGTTCAATTTATGAACTTTAACTGTTTACTTTCACTGAATTATTCATTTATGGATCGTATTACTTTAATTTATAAGTTGATTGATTGTTGTTAGGTTTTGGTTTAATTTGCTGCTGGATGCCATACCACTGCTCGATCGAGAAGTGGTAGGTGTATGACGTCTTATACTTAATGCTGTAGTACTCATTTTCGCTTGTGATCTAACGTGCACAGTATAACTGGCTTTGATCTTTTTGTAGAGTATTTTGAATAGAATCTGGTACGCTTTGATATAATATCTAACTTTATTGTATTTGTTTCTTGTATTTTGTATTCATTTTTTGTACAAGCCATTGCCTTGTATTTTTAAAAAGCCATTGGCGGCTATAGTGTTCCAAGTCAAATGATGATGAAAAAAGTCTCGCATGATGGGAACAGCAAGCCACGAGCGACCAGCAGCTGCGGCCATATTAGAGTCTGTCAGTACGGTTTTAGCTGGGTTTGGGCTGAGATTCTATCATCATATTACTTGGACTCCTTTATAGTATAGCCTCAATATAATATTGGTTCATTTCAGCCGTTTGACGTTGTTGTGTCGCCAGATCGTGTTTGGAACTGATCAGACGTACGAGCTGATCCACTGTCTCGAGGAGATGGAGATGTCTCGTATGTTGGACGCCAAGCAGGGGGTGTGTGGACCGCAGGACCTCTGCTTTTTCAACTTTACTTATCCTGCCAGCCAATATGGCCATCTCCTATTTTGTACAATTCATATTCGTTTTGATGATCCTATACATCATTCACGTGCATTTCAAAAGTTTTTTAAAGCCCAAGGGTTAATTTTACCAGGAGTTGTAAGCAAAAGCGATGGTTGGCAAATTCTACACCTAATTTGAAACTTAAACTTATTCGTGGCATTACGCTTATGGTCGCGTCGGCCTGCAAGATTTTTGAAAGCTTGGGAATGGCACTGCAACTGTTTTATATGGAGCAGAGGTAACACTACACCTATTTTATCAAGACTAAATTAAACTGTTTTTGAATATGATTACTTTGTTGTTATCAGGAGCCAAGTGAGAGTGAGCTGGACCGAGTCGCTGTGCTGAAGCTGTCTCTAGCTAGGAACCTCGCCCGCGCCATCGTTTGCAAGGGGTGAAGGTCGTCGGGTGATCGCGCAGCAAAAACTAAGAAACAAGATTGGTGCAAACAAACTATGCTGTTTAATGGTGTTGTTCCGTGGCATTTTTGGAGCGATGAACTGGCTTGTGTATGACCGGAATGACATGTACTGTGAACGCAAGAGATCTTGTGATGTAGGTTGTTCATTGTTATTAAAACGGATGCTTTTTTATATAAAATAATGCTCATAGAGAGAAGGCAAAGAATAGAGAGTTATGGGGAGTCTCATAGTGGGAAACGTCTAACCTGTGCTAGCACGGAAAAGTTGACATAAAACGTACATTACGATGCTGATGATTATCATTTTGTATGTGAAGTGGTGTAGTCTGTTACTATATGTCACATACTGCATACGCTTCATGGTTTATACTACAGTGTCGTACAAATATATTATTCTAACCCCTTTTGATGTGGCATGACATTTGATTATCACTTGATTATCATTTTCTCCGTGGCATTTCTTTATCATCAATAGTAGTTTGTAAACTTGGTTCATTGATTTGAGTGACAAGAGTGGCAGTTAAAAGCTAACTTTAGTCGAGTTTTTTGCGCAGCTTCAGGTCAAATAATGATAGTAGGAGTTAGTGCAGAGATTTCATATTTGAATTACACAAGAATGTTCAATTTTCTAGCTTCAAGTTTTATTTGATTGGTTTTGTTGGAATCAGGGCTTCTGTTGAGCTAGTTTCTGGAGTCCAGACGCCAAAACTTGCGCTTGTAGTCTAGAGACGTTGGCGCACTACAATAATAATAATATTGTAAATAGACAATGTCATAGACCTTTTAACTCAAATCTAGCATCTTGAGACACCGGAGCTACGATTTTTTGGCGTTTTGCGACAGAATATAATTTTTGGCGTGTGCGTCATATCTTCTGGCGTCATACACGCCGCGACGCTGGCTAGCTAACGGAAGCACTGATCAAAACCATTGACAGACGAACTCCAAGGCATCACTTTTTAACAAATATCGTTATAAAAGGCCCATTTGTAGATCATAACAGGGCCTACACAGCGTGAAAAATTCTAACATCTAGGCAAATTATGGAATACTGAGTGAAATCAAACGTGTCCGAAGTCTACAACTGCCCGCCGCTGTATTAACCGCAATGACGTCAACGAATTTCTCCGATTTGATTGAGAAAAACAAATAAAATCAAAATGAAGTTAAATCACCTAACAGCGAAAAATATGGCTCACGCCGCGGGGGAAATGATCTCCCCTTCCACGACGCGGAGTTCCCTCGAACACTCCCCGTACCTTATCCTAACCCGAAAGCCCGGCACCTGTCTTCTTGTCTGCTCCACCGCCCTGCTGTTAGTCACTGTTGCCTGCTTGCCATTATACTATTCCTCGGATGTGGGCGTTCTCCGGCTGTTAGGCATCAATGCTTCGCCCCCAGCGACAGAGGACAGAAGTCTACAGTTGATGGGCAGTATGGGGAGCGCGCTGTTTAGCGTTAGGGAGACGTATCAGGGGGTGCGGTCGCCGTCGCCGATGTTCCTGTGGGAGCCGGCGATGGAGGAAGTGATGAAGAAGGAAGTGGGGGTGGAAATGGCGACCGAGACGGAAATGACGTTGTCGAGCGCGGCGAGGCTGACGACAGCGTCCAATAGCAAAGAAAGTAAGTACGGTAGGCCTATTGTAGAGTAAAAAAGTATGGCTTAGTTTGGAGGAATAAATTTTTTTGATGCAATTGTCAGCGTGGAGGGGATTTGGTATTTTTTGACCTTACTGGATAACTGAATGAGACACGTATTCCGTCATTTTAGCGGTCAATGAAGCCTATCACTCAATTATTTTATGTCTGATGTTTTATTTGATAAAATCAATGAGCATACATACTCGAATTACATCAGTGTACGCATAATGTTGTATGTAAAATCAATTGAGTCGTCCTCGTGTCATTTGTTTAATGTGATACATTATACGAGTGTGACACGTGATACATAGGATTTCAGACGCGTATCATACGCCACCCTTTGTGTGCCGAGCTGATCTGTTTGCGGAGGCGCAGGCGTCGTTGAACCTCGTGCGCGAGATGTCTGCGGGCGAGAAGTGTGATACATGTGATATAATGTGATGCAAGTGTGATATGTGTGATACGTACACATCACACCGTGCGCCGCCGTGCAGATCTGTCGGCGGAGGCGCAGGCGTCGTTGAACCTGGCGCGCGATATGTCGGCGGGTGGGAAGCCCGAGCGAGCGCTCAAGATTTTGCTGCATGCGCTCGCGCTGTCGCCGAAGCACCCCGACGTGCTCAACGCATATGGGGAGTATCTGGAGCAGAAGAACGACGTCGTCCTTGCAGAACACATGTACTGCAGGTACAGTACTGTCTCTTCTTCATCTTTTGCTCCATTCGTCAGCTCAGTGACGCTGGGGCCGAATGAGCTCTCTCCAAGCAGTCTGTCGGACATCGTCCGTATTTCTTTGTTCATTGTCATGCCCTTTTGTTCTAGGGCCACCGCTGTCTTATTGATCCATCGTCGTCTTGGTCTGCCTTTGCGTCTTGCTGCATGTACTTTGGTGTGCAGAGCCAGGTAGGGTACTGGACTGATGTTAATTGAATATTTGATGCGTGTTTACTGAATGTATATCCAGGTTGTGTAATGCTGGCCTTTATACAGTTTAAGTAACTATAGAAAAGCGGCTTCTTGCGCACCGAACACATGTACTCCAGGTGTCCTACTGGGTGTCGTTGGTTGATGCCATCACTTGGATCCCCTGCGTGTCATTATGTGACTAATAAATGCGTCGCAGTCTGACACAATCTGACGTATAAATGTTGCACATGCGCATGACTGCAGAGCGCTGACGGTGTGTCCACGCCACGACCGCGCCATTGCCAACCGACAGCGCACGCTGCCGCTGGTTGAGGAGATGGACCAGAAGCGCTTCGACCGCATCGACCGCAAGCGTGACCTGCTCGTCAGGGTCCCCGAGACTCACCCTGGCCTGCGACGCATGGTCCAGGTAAGAGCGTCGTCGAAGTATTGGATTTGAACAGATCATTTAGTTAATGAGCAAATTTTTAAATTTTGATTTTTTTATAAAGCAAAAACAAATACTAATTTTAATATTAATGAGCCATTTGATCAATTGAATTGCTAAATGATCATTTGATGCATGATTATTGGTCTTGATAATTTTGATTGGTCACTGAGCTAAGATAATAAAAGTAGTATGATAATAATATTGCTTATCGTCCGTTTTTGTGTCGTCGAAAGACGTCATCTGGGACTGAGACCTGATTGGTCAATTCTTGTTCTGATTTTCGGTTAATAAGCCAATGGATTTCTCAGTATCGTAATTTATCGCTTTGTATGCTCATTCAGCGCTTAACATGTTAATTGATCACCTAATCAGCTAAGCAATCACTTAGGCCCAGTTGCTCAATCAAGAGTTGTTTGGTTTTAAATTGCCACAGAACAAAAATGACGTCACGACCAGATCCGATTGTGCAAATTAGATCCAGATCATTCAAATAACTCGCCGTTATTGGAGAGTTACTCAAATATTCTGAGATCTTTTAAATTACTCTCAATTGAACAACTAGGCCTAAATCAGTTAGTCAATTACTTGATTAACTTGCTAACTGCTGAATGGCGCTGCTTACTGAACACAGGAGAGTTATTTCCGGCACATCTACCACACGACAGCGATGGAGGGCAACACTTTTACGCTCTCCCAGACGCGCTCCTTCGTCGAGACGCGCGTTGTCGTGTCGGGCAAGGGCATCGTGGAGCACAACGAGATCCTCGGCATGGAGGCCGCCTTTGCCTACCTTAACTCGTCGCTGATCAAGCGTCTGGGCGCGGTGACAGTCGGGGATATAGTCGAGGTGCACCGGAGGGTGCTCGGATACGTGGATCCCATCGGGGCTGGGAGCATGCGTACCACGCAGGCAAGGAGAAATTTAGCTATTTGATACAAATTAAATTAGATGATTTTTAATATTTGTTTTTGGCAGTAGTGTGTTGTTGGGTGTTATTGTGTGGGATGAATTAATAGAATGCTGTGGAAAATGAAAAATAAATAGAGTTGATTATGCATGAATAATAAGGTAAAGTATATTACAAAGAACCAAGTTGAGTTGGGCTGAAATTGGGAAAAGCATTTATTTATGTACTTTATATATGTACATTTAATGGATCTATCTATCCTTTTGAGCTCTTCAATATTATTTCTTTTGTGTTTTGTTTTTTACTATTATCATTATTAAGATCATTTTTTCAAAGATTTATATTTTGGCGCGTAAAGCAAAAGCCAGTTTTTATTCAAATTATCCTTTCCGCTCCCCCCCTGCCAGGTATTCGTCGGTGACTTTGTGCCCCCGCCCGCGTACGACGTCCCGCGCCTGGTCAGCGAGTTCGTTGACTGGCTCAACTCAGACGAGGCGCTCGCCCTGCACCCCATCGAGATGGCCGCCCTGGCGCACTACCGGCTTGTCTATGTGCACCCCTTTTATGACGGGAACGGGCGCACGAGTAGACTATTGATGAACCTCGTCCTGATGCAGACGGGGTATCCGCCCATCATCGTACCGGTGGAGGAGAAACAGGTAGGCATCGCAGTGGTGGCGTGTCATAATTCATTCAGTATTTGTTGATAATTAATTAATGATTGATTTGTTAGTAATTTATTAATTATTGCAATTTTTTGTTAATTAGTTATTATTATAGTTTAATAATTACCAGTAGTATGCAGTAGTATGCAGTAGTATGCAGTAGTATGCAGTAGTATGCAGTAGTATGCAGTAGTATGCAGTAGTATGCCTGCGCTACTTTTCGTAATTTTTAGAATTTAATTTCTATATTTTAGTCCAAATGTCGAGTGAACGATAAACAATAGTTTCAATATTGAACAATATTTAAGTGAAGTAAAATCAAGTGGCGATCCTTCCAATCACGCATTAGTAAGCGTGCATGGCAAAATTTCGCAAGTAGCTGCTACTTGTGTTTGAGACAATTAAATTTGACTCCTCGCCGCTAGCAATAACAAGCGAATCTAAAGTTCCACATGCTAATGCTTGATTAGAAGCCGAGTTATTTCAAGTGCCTCTGTTTTTGCTCTTGTTACAGGCATACTATCGCCATCTTAGGACGGCCAACGATGGTGACGTCCGTCCCTTCATTCGGTTCATTGCGCGCTGCGCTGAGCGCACCATTGAAGAGTTCCTCTGGGCCTCCGTCGAAAACATCAATCGGACTTTCCCCGAGATATCCCTCGGGAGGGGCTCGGCGGGGGCGCTGGACAGGGGAGGGGGCGATTCGGCTGTTAGGCTGAGCGGCGACGAGCAGTCTTAACGGTGGAGGGAGGGGGTTTGGGAAATAGGAAATGTGTAAATTACTGGTGTAATGCGGCGCGCGTGATGTCTTAATTTTAGTTTGATGAAAATGGGTTTTGTCTTATTGCTATTGATTATTGCTTAATTGAATTTTTTGAATAATTTGAAGGTTATTGTAGATTTTGTGGTTTTTTCTTCTTGTCTAAATTATGTTACGGGATTTTTACGTGAAGAAATCTTCTGCATATTGAGGTTCCAAGAGATTTTGAAAATTAGTGTAAAATTTGTATCAAATTTAGTTGACCATAAGGAATTCTAATAGCTATTTTAGAATCAAGCGTAGTCTACTTTACTGCTGGAGATCCGTGTTAGAGGTTTTTTATTTTCGGCAAGAATATGGTGTACGAAAATTCTGTGTTTCAATAATTTATACCATTCTGTCCAGTAGTTCTGTTTCTTCAGTCTTTATCGTTTTAGTAATTTGAAAATTAAAAATTTGATCCAGTAAATGAGGGCGTTGCGTAAATTATTTCTGGTAGCAATCCCTGTAAGTAGGCTGTTTGTTGTAAATTAATTATGGGCGTGGCAGATTCAATTCTGATTGTCGATTGCAATTCTTATTAACTTATCCGTTTATTATTGACATTGCGGATTCAATGCGGACCGTTGGTTACAATGACTATCACTTGAAGCTGTGTGTTTTGGACCGCCGTCTGCTCTTTTGAAATCAACTGATTGACAAAACTATTGATCGCCTATATTGATATGTAAAAATAGTTGTACCGGTACTCTAATCTATTAAATGCTGGTAACATTGTACGATAAAGTGATTCATGAGAGTACCGTAACTCACACTTGCTTATGTACTGTAAAATATAGAATTTTTACTGCATGTTATTTTGGCGGTTTTGCCTCTCAGAAATTTAGCTGCGCTTACTTTTCGTGTTTTTGCGGACTTGACAATTTATCTAGCATTTTCGCTTATATTTTTGCTGAATGTAATTTTGGCAAAATTGGCCAATTTGAGAAATTTGTCAAAATGACATGCACGCGAAAATTTCATGTTTTACAGGAACTACTATAAATGCTTTTCCATTGACAAAAAATTTAAATGGTTTATTGTTCAAGCTGATGGAAGTTATAATTGGAAGAAAGAAAAATTGAAGTGGATTGGAGATGTAATGCGAGGAGAGGGATTGTTGAGAGAGGTGATGAAGGGAAGAATGGAGGGCAAGAGAGGATTGGGAGGGGCGTGTATGGCTATGATAGACGGCCTTCGCGAGATGGAATCGTATGCAGAGCTGAAGAGAGGGGCCGAGGAACGGCTAACGTGAAATTTGGACACCAGGGACCTGCCATGTAGCAGAGCACACTGAATAACATATCGCAAGCATTATGAGGAACAATAATACCTGTGGTATGCTCAAAGTGCTCTATTGGCGCACCCAGACCTGTCTAAAGACACCTAAGCTAAAAGTGTGAGATACAGTAGAAATATTGTAAGCTACTGTGTAGTATCAAAGTTTCGTTTGCCACTGTTGAATATTTTTTGTGCTGTTTTTGGTGGTGATGGTCGATTCTGATGGTTGTGTCATTCGCTGTAGAACAAACGCTGTCTTACCCGGTGAGCGTTTAATTATTGCGCTTGTGTGTCCGAAGAAGTTATTGCCATATGGGCTTCAACTTCGTTTCTATACAGTATAAATCTGTATGTAAATCTATGGACTGTCACTGTTTGAGTGTTTGTATGAAATGCAGTGAGGTTGAAAATATGCGCAAAGTGGTCTAAAATATATTTAAAACAAATGAAGCATTATATTGTGAACGATTTAAGTTTAATCTTCGCTTCGTGTACAAAAATTTTGTTCTCGGCTAAGGGCTGGAAGTATTGCTTGGGCTAGAGTGCACTTTATTTGTGCTTTGGTTTTTGTGCATCGAGAGGTCTGAATGCGCTCTCCATGCTTTTATGTTATGTACCGAATTACTGATAATGCGATGATAAGAATATATACAATTAGGGCACGCATGCTTGCATTTATGGTAGGGTGAACGTTGTGCCTTTTTGAACGCGTCTCTATAGCGATCCCGACACAGCTGTGGGTTATAGTGTAGCTGTACGTGTGTGACGTGTGAAATATTGATTACGGTTAATTTGATCCTTTAACGTAACAAAAGAGGCGTTGCTTCTGCCTGAAATTTGTTCATTGCCGGACGCCCCCCCCCCCGCCTGAAGAGCTTTTCAGAGATTCCCAGCCGTTAAAAAAATATTAGGTCGCTTGCGACGCCAAGAAATGATCTTGGTTATTTTGCGTTTTATTATTGATTCAGGATAAAATGTCAAATAATAGATTCTGATCCGATTCTGATTCATGTGAAACTGTTCAACAATTGAAAGTGTGATTTTGCAAAAGAAAAGGCGCAATCAACTAGGTATATTTTTCTTTATTCTTCGAATGTAAAAAATATATATTTTCTAGTAATCGCCCATTGTTATTTTCTAAATGTTATTGAGTAATTCATTGCTGAAGATGGCCACTATGCATTAAAGGATAATAAAATAATAATCGTGTAAAGACATTTATTAGTTTTAAATAATAATTTTTTTGTCAAAATCGATATTCCAAACGATTTGCATCATTTTATACGATTTTTTAGTTGAATTCGTTCGTAATAAATATTTCATCAAACATTATTATTGTCGGTGAAGTGTGCGGATGAAGGAAAGAAATGGACGCTACTGGTGTAGATCTAAGTGTGCGGTATTATTATCTGTGATCAGTTACTTTGTTTTATTTGTAACATTTTCTGTCGTTTAGTTCTTGCTTTGTCTTTGTTGTAACTGGTGTCATTGCCTGCAGTTGTGTCACTAAACGATTCGTCTACAGTATGCGCATTTTGTTTTTTGCTAGCCTTCAACATTTTTGTAGACTAACAATGTAAAATCTTGAAACAATCTTTTGATATTCAGCTTAGGAATTATTATGCAGTGTTAGAGTAGGAGGGGAATTAGGAGCAACTTTATTATGCGCTCGCTGCTCTGACAACACTGTTGAAAGAGGCATGGGGAAGATTTCTTTGAAATTATGTCAAATCTTTTGTCAAGACTTTTTCACCAAGAGAATGATGAAAGGGCTCAAAACAAATTGGCAAGGACTATAGAAACAGCCTGTACAAGTAGTGATGTTAGTTAATGCTTCCTGGACTCCTCAATAGCATTTTGAATGCTGACTAGGTACAACTAGTGGTTAATTATCAAAATTAACTGAACAAGATGTATAAATTTTATTCTGACTACTAAATTGCTTATAAATCAAGCAACTATCAAAACATTTATATTATTAACTGTTGGCAGGCAATAATATTTAGTTCTTTGAAAAAAAAAATTCTTGCATTTTTGTTGAATTCGTTCAAGTTTCATTCGACTGGCATAAGAACAAATCTTACATTTGTTTGAAGCAGTGCAATTCAATTCGAAGCCTCATTTAGGCAATTGCGGGTAGGTAAATGGTTCGGTATTAATAACGATTACTTCACAACTCGACTGCGTACAATAACTACTACCAAGCGACTTATTTTTATAAAATTTATGAATATATTGATGGCAAAAACAAGTTTTAAAATCGAACATTGTACTGATAATTAATGGGACAGAAAATGCATTCTAAACGTACACTAAGCATAAACTAAAAACAATAGTTAGATCCATATCTTTATATCCCTGACAAAGTTTGAACGCCTGTTGGACGATAGGTGATTAAAGTAAACCATGATTTACGAATTATGGTGTTGGTTGGATTCTGCACAAAAAGTTTTGAAAATAGAACCTAATTTGTAACTAACCAAAATCAAAGAAAAACAAATTTATCAATCTTTTGGGAGTGAATTTATTATTCAATTCATGCAACATATTTGACATAAAAATGTCGCTTAAAATTCAAAGATGTCTGAAATATTTCGCGAACGTTGTAATGCTAGAGTATGGTAACTCATCAAACCTCGCTCACAGCCAGTAGTTAGATATTAAAATTACTGGTATAAACGCAATGAATTGAGATGTTAAAACGTTTCAAGATGCGTGTTAAATTGCATAGTTTTTATGGTGTTATTGTCAAGAGGCACGATCATTTTGTGTACAATTTACATGATCGTAATTTTAAAGCTCTTTTGCAACTTTTTTAGCAAACACAATCTTTTTTATTAATGATACAAATACTCTTCTATCACTTTCATTCTAAACGTTTGTTGCTAGCAACTACCATTGTCAGTTAAAGTGCACAGGGGCGCAAATAGTGAAATTATGATGATTAGGAATACTTAAAAATCAAAAAATTGCAGTCTTTCTAATAATTATGATACAGTCAAACATGAAAATCTAAATTGGAATGACCAAATACGCGTAAAAAATATTGCCTCAGTTTGGAGGCTCCATTTAATTTTTACAAACTATCAAATTGCAATTAACATGATAATACACTTCAAATTTGGCTAAATTGCATTCTATATCACCAAATCAAGCAAATTTTAGCTTCACATAAGCCTCCATTCCCCCAAGCCCTGCCTCCTAAGAAAAAATTGTTCACAAATCATCTGCCACGATGTACCTACTCCTCAATCGTCCTTACAATAGATCTATGCCAAAACTTCACTGCATGCGCCCCCGCTGGAAGCCTGTGGAGCCTCTTTGAACGGCTGGAGGGGCAGAAGTTATTTTTTTCCGGCCTCGATGGCCTGTTCTTCCTGTGCGTGGTTCTGGAAGGGTGCCGGAAGCTTCTCCTTGGTCGGCTTGCAGCCCCAGATCTGCGTCGCATAGTCGGTGATCGTCCGGTCAGAGGAGAACTTTCCGGAAGAAGCGATGTTCATGATGACCATCTCCATCCATTTGTCGGGGTTCTAAAAAAAAGTTCTTCTTTTATTTTCAAGCATGACAGACACATACAAGTTACAATGGTGACCCTGGGCACTGTTACAGTCAACGGGTAGTACAGGTTAACAGGCTTTCGCTGGTGTACAATTAGCATTATATTACGGGACAAGAATAATAATACAAAATAAATACAGAAGTAAAATTCCTGTCCTAAATCTAAAATAGAATCCAATTTTAAAATATAGTTAAAATCTAGAGTTATATCTAAACCAACAAACTCAAATACAACCCAACGTGTTAATTTATTTTATGCATCAAATACTGAAATTTATTAAATAATTTGTTTGGTTACTAATAAAGTGATGCAAAAATGAATAATTGCGGTCTAACCATGAAAATTTCTCCGATCTTGTCCTGCATCTTAATGTACGACTCGTAATCAGCGAACAGCATGTACCTTGCATCAACAACAGTAATAATATTAAAAACAATACTTAGGTCGATTCGATAATTAGGATTTTGATAAGAAAATATTCTGTATTATGGTAGGTCGTCTAACATCGTAGACATTTTTGGTGGGTCGCCATTCTCGCCATGCCAGAAAGTTTTAAAACCACTGCCTTATTGGTCGGATGAAAATCTGGCAATCCGCGCCCTGCTCTCAGCTTTCAAACATCATCCTCATCAAACATATATCCCTCCCAACATTCTCTATTCCGACTATGGTCTTAATTGGGCCCTACTTGTCGTGGTTGAGCAGGGAGTTGGTGATGTCGTGGAAGAGGTTCTGGTCTTCTGGTGAGTAGAATCCGCTCGCGATCTGCTCGATCGCCTGCCGCAACTCTGGATTGCGGTCGTAAAACTCGCGCGGGTGGTACCTGCACCGCCATTCAGTGTTGATTCACAACAATCGAAATGAACGATTAAACATGCAATATAAATTCATTGTTTATCAAATTTAGGAAATTAATGCCTCATTAATTTTTGGTTTTGCTGCTTATAGTGAAGAAAAAGATAAAAAACACTTCAAAATAGCGCCATCTTGTTAATGCATTTAACCAAAATATCCGACTAGGGGTTAAATCTTATAGGCTACACTTCAAACACCATTTTTCACAAACCTTGTGTTCCGTAACTATATAAGCAAGTTGCTCGAAATGCCTTCTAGAGATGACCCAGGGACGTAATGTCTTAAAGTCTCAGTCTCAAAGTCTCAAAGCCTCTAAGCCTCAAGCCGCAAAGCCGCATAGCCGCAAAGCCGCAAAATGCATTTGAACTGAAATATCCAACTAGGCCAGGGGTTAAAAAGCTCCCCAAAAAGTCGTTGTCGATTAGACTGTTGTATGTTTTAGGCTGCAACGGTTCACAATAGCAAAGAACTAAATTTTCAGTACAAAAATGTCATTTTCTTAATTTTAGTCAGCTAAATATTGCGATATTATAGGGGCAACATTATAGGCAATATTATATAACATTATATCAATATAGGCCTAGAAAACTTAAAACATAGAGCACATCAAAACATCAAATAGAGTCAAAATTGAAAAGCGGCTAGTTTTGTAGGAAAAAATATGTAGGCCCATGCTGTAGGCCTAAAAGTAAAATTTTTAAAAACCAGAAAGTCCTTGACGTAAGCGTAAGCAAACCCTTTTTTTTCAAGCGCTTCCACTTCTTCGACGGTCATTCCAAACAGGAAAAAGTTTTCCGCTCCCATTTCCTCTCGCATCTCGACGTTGGCGCCGTCTAGCGTGCCGACAGTCAGTGCGCCGTTCAGCTGCAAGTACATGCATTCAACGCATGATATTATTGTAAGTAATAAGTAAGGGGTTGAATTTTAAGGACCGTATGTAGTAAGGACGACTATTATGGTCCGGTTTTGTGTAAGAGTGCCGCCACAGAACTGCTCCCCCCTCTTTAGTTGCCTTTTGCAATTCGCCCGGGAAGCTCTGGGCTGCAAATTTATTCTTTGTTCCCCGACGTGCCAAGGTGAAAAATCGCACGTATGACAAGCATACAAAATCAAGTATTCGTAATAACTAACGGCCCCTCCCCGTATCCAGCAAGACCTACTCTCGGAGCCCATAGAACCCGTAGCCCTTCTGTGGGAGTCCATAGGACCCGTAGCCCTTCTGTGGGAGTCCATGGGACCCGTGCTGGCCGCGGTGGGTCGGTGGATGGGTGGAGTTGTAGTCAACCCCTAGTCGGATATTTTAGTTAAAATGCATTTTGCGACTTTGTGACTTTGCTACTTTGCGATCCTGGGTCATCTCTAAGGCTAACGTCAGAAGACTAATAAATCGACAGATTGCGCTACGAACATTTAAGGTTCTGATAATAATGATAGTATCGATACGCGTAACAGTTCCCACCTGAAACTTCATGTTGCCAGTACCCGACGCCTCGGTGCCCGCGGTGGACAATTGCTCGCTGAGATCTGCGGCCGGGATGATCTTCTCGGCGAAAGACACGCGGTAGTTCTTGAGGAAGACCACTCGGAGCTTTTTCCCGATCTTCGTGTCGCCGTTGACTGCTCGCGCGACGTTGTTGAAGAGCTTGATGATCAGTTTGGCCGTGTGGTAGCCTGGCGCCGCCTATAGTCAGATTTTTCCCAAGTCCACATTATGTGGTGGTCTGGCCACATTTGTGGCAGTGGGACCTGATTCAAGAAGAATTCTTAACGCTTTCTTAATTTGCTTTATCAGCTCACTAACCGGGTTTTTACCGCCGGATGCCCTTCCTGACGCCAGCCAAATAAATAATTTTCTGGCACGGGCCTCACACAACCCCTATATTGAATAAAAATATAAATCAAAGTGCCACTTAGAAAACAATATGCCCCCCCCCCTCCCCCCCCCTGCGCTCAATCTGGTGCTCAATCGCCCCTGCGCGTAAGCAAACAACGTGAGACTTACTTACTTTTCCGCCGATCATGATTGTGCGCGGCGCAAACTTCTTGTCGGGGCTCTGACGCATGCGGTTGTAGAGCGTGATGATGTGGAGGATGTTGAGTAGTTGGCGCTTGTACTCGTGGATGCGCTTCACCTGCAGTCACAGAACCAGGCATGGATCAGGGGGGGATTGGAGACTTAACCCTGCCCCCCAAAAAGAAATTGACTAAAAAAATGTGCTCAATGTCTAATTCAACAGAAATGTCAAATAGAAAGCAAATTCAAAAAAGAACGAAGATAGAAACTTCGTCCCCGGTCAGTTGTACAGAAATATCTATTGACTGTCTCCCCTCTCCATAGATATCCACCTTATGATTGTCAATATACTTATGCCAGTTTTGTATTTCTCTGCTGCTCCCCATGTTATCCTGTGCGTTTATCAGGCATATTCTGTCCTTAGCCCTACCCCAAACAGCCCTATCGTAGTATCGGTTAGTTTGTTGACTCAATTGTTTACATCTTGGATTCAAGCTTCATCTATTACTGTACCACACTTGTGCTTGTTCTGGCCTGCGGTTTGTCAGCCTACTTGCAAAAAAAGACGAACGTAAATATATACCTGCATGTCAAACATTGAAGCAGGGTCAACGGTGATCTTAAACTCTGTCTCAAACATCTTGGCCAACCTCTGTTTGTTCTCCTGCGCAAAGCAATGTTATGAATTCACTGAAATCCTAACACTAATATCGGTATTCACCATTAGGAGTTAACGTCGAGTTGACTCAATCGGCGGATTGAGTGACGTCACGCCAGGCGTAGGAGATTGACAACCGTCACCCTCAACTCTCCGATTGACCAACTCGAGGTTAACTCGCAATGGTGGGTACGGATATAAGTAAGTCAGAATTTGGTCTCTTGAAACAAGAAATCTAAAATGATTGTGAAAATTCACACAATGAAACGCAAGGTCATATTATTTATTATTTATTATTGTCATTTATTTTTATTTGTTCTAAATCATAAAGCCCATATAAAATTTTATAAATATTTCAGATTTTATGAATTTGTTGTCTAAATTTTATGGCAAAACCAATATGGAGAAATAAGTGGACTGTTTATATATATTTTAACAGATTAATGTAACATGGTCTAATGTGGTGCTAACTTTGACTGGTGGCCCTTTATCTTAAATTTTCTTTTTACAAATTCTTTCACCTCATCAAATTTTATAACTATTTTGTAAACTCCCAAGTTTATGTTGCTAACTTACAACGTTTATAAACTGTAAAATATGAATTTTTCGCTGCATGTTATTTTCGCGGTTTCACCTATTAAAAATTTTGCAGCACTTAATTTTCGCGTTTTTTGGACACTGTCCATTGTATATAGCTTCTACAGCTTTACATTTTACAGCTGCATGTAATTTTTGCGAGTTTTACCAATTCACAAAATTTGCAAAAATTACATGCAAGCAAAAATTTCACATTCTACAGTAACACTGACTAAGTTTTTCTATGTAACGACTTTGACAATCTCACGACTTCACGACAATCTCTAACGACTTTCTCAGATAGCCTTAGAAAGTACTACAAAGTGCACTGTCATTGCATTACAACCCTATTTAAACGCTATTCCACTATTCAATATTAATTTAATATTTGCTAACGGCTGTGTGATACGATATAAATTCGAATTGGCTCTAATTAGCAATGAAATTGAGCACATTATAAAATATCAACCTGATTTCGATTCCGGTTTTAGCATCGTTTCAAATCAATCAAATATTATTGACCGGTCAGAAGTTTGAGCATCAAAATGTTGCTCAGACCTGTTTGACTTTTTGGATCTGTACTTGAAACCCCTTATCCTTCGCCAAAGGAATCAATTTTTTTAGATGATCGAGCTCCAAAGCCCAGGTGTCGCCGATTTTCTGAAAGAACAAAATATATATATAATATTTGCATAACTAACATCGATACAGAAAAAAACCAATTAGTGTTTAATGACTCCAATCGTACATCTTACGTAGTATTTAAACACTAATTGCATTTAGTACGCTATATTTGATGCCATAGTATTAAAACACTATCGCTTGTGAAGTTGTGATAGGTATAAAAAATGAAGCTAATAACAAATCAAAGGCTGAAATCTTCTGTGCCTGCAGACGAGATGACGTCAGCGAGGTTTTGTTTTTGATATTTTGTTCCAAAAAAAGCTATTTATAATTATAATTCATATAATTATAAATAGAAAACTATTTGTAATTAAAGTGATGGATTCTGCTAGAACGTACCGACGTGATGACGTCAGCAAGGTTTTGCATTTGATATTTATTCAAAAAATGTACAAAAATTGAAGCCATTTATAATAAAAATTCCGGCATCTTCCAGAACGTACGGACGTGATGACGTCAGCGAGGTTGGGGTTGCAGAGGATGAGCCAGCGCCGAGGGGTGATCCCGTTCGTTTTATTTTGGAACTTGTTCGGCCACAGATCGTAGAAATCCTTGAACCTGCCACAGCATGTGCAGCGCTAAGTTTACGCACAAGGCCGATGCTTAACCTGGCGCTGCCAAACGTAAAAATTGAAGAGTCCCACTCCCTCCCAGGGTTAGATTTTCGGGGGGGTTAGGGGGGTTAAATCCTCCTAGTTCTCATCAGAACCCCCCTAGTTCACGTTGGAACCCCCCTGGAATTGGCCTTTCACGGGCTAGGTAGCGGTGTATGCCCATACGGAGATGACCATACGAATTTTTGTTTCTCCTTTACTTAGTCCTGGTTGTTTCGCACGATTTGATATATGATAGGCCTATATATAAAAATGTTCATGTAAACATTGCGTGAAACAATAAACTTGGAAAAAGTAGAAAAAAAGAAGATGGCGACGCACGTGCTGCGTTTGATGATCTCTGAGTGGATGGCCGCCACTCCGTTCACGGCGTGACTGCCGACGATGCTGAGGTGCGCCATGTTGATCTTCTTGTCCCCCCCACCGTCCTCGATCAGCGACATCCGATTCATCCGCTCCCCGTCTCCCGGCCACTTCTTGGCCACCTCCTGCCGCACAATCGCAGGCGTTTTTACACATGCACATACAAGCATTATATTGTATGCCCTATACATTCTTACAATCACACACGTTAAAGTCGCGTTGTTGCAAAACGGTGCACTTGCAAAAGAAGATACGAATACGATACGAACTCCACCCAATATTTTTATGCTTGAAATAACTTATTTATAACTTCATACTCAGATCCTCTCAATGTTTTGATGTCGTTCTTTGGACAGAATTCTTCAGAACCCCCAATATCAAAAACAGATCGAAGCGTGCGCTTCTCGTGACGTCATCATGACGTCATACTATCTCCAGGGCTTGATCTGCCAAAATCGCCAAAACTAACTTTTAGAGCAGTTGGCGATATTTTTTTCCATTTGGCAAAAGCCCTTGGCGAATTTTCGTTTGTTCTTAGACGCTCAATTACTGGTTCAATGGTGATGAACAAAGCCATAACTTTATATATTCCGGTGCACCTGTAGGAAAGAGCTGTGAAACAAATTTTTGCACCAAAAAATATGGCCTGGCCCAAAAAAAAATCTTTGACAATTTTTTTTGCAAGACCCAGACAGAGACGCTACGGGGGGGCTAAACTCCCGTTTAGATCCCTCAGCTCAGAAAGTTAGCCCCCGCATTTGTTTAGGTGCGTCGTGTTTTAAGTCACCCCTGTCATGATTTTAAACCTGCAATAAGGGATATAGCCCCCCCAATTCACAAAGTCAGCCCCCCACTTTTTTTAAGTGTAAATGATAAAATTAACCCCCCAATTTTATCAGCCCACCACTTTTTTCAATTTCTGTGTACAAGAAGGCAAAAAATTTCTGTCAGAACCCCCCCGCCCCCGCCCCCCCGCTTGTAGTTTCTGTTTGGAGAGGAAAAGTGCCTTGTAAATCAATCCTCCTTTTAAGCTATAGCCCATCCAGTTTTTTCTTTGTCTTTTTTTGGCCTCCTCCAAGCAAATCTCGGCGCCGCCATTGGACCCAGATCAGGCCCTGAAGTCTACGAAAAGCATGCGCTTCTCGTCAGTCGTGACGTCATCATGACGTCACAGTACCTCCATGAATCGCTTGTTGATCTCGTAGATGATCATGAGGTGGCGCGGCAGCAGGTGCTCGAACATGGAGACGGGCCAGCGCTCGAGCGCCTCGGGCAGCACCGTGTGATTGGTGTACGCGCAAGTGTCCACCGTTATCTTGAACGCCTGCCGTTCAAACAATGCGTGGCGGCGTAACAGCTCAGTCAGCTATTAAGGCAGTATACACCGTGAACAGAAAAAAATGAACCTCTACTGTACAACCTCTACAGCTCCTATACATATAAAATATTTTAAATGCTATTTACACTAAACGACCTTACTCCCAAAGTTCTATAATACTAACAATTTTTAGATTTCTAAGCTGAACCAGTTAGCAATTGACGTAACAGTGGCGTCATTTGTCTAACATATAGCGTTCAGTGCGGAGGACAGAATAGTGATACAGTATTATATGCCCTTTCTGACGACACTTGTGTGTTTAACAGCCTTGCTGAAGGGCCTGGTCTCCTAGTTTCTGGCGCGGGGACTTGAACCCTGATCCTCTGGACTCAAAGTCCGACGCCTGAACCACTACACCACAGCGCCTCACTGCGGGGAATTAATTCAACTAAAATTAATTAACAGAATTATTAAAAAGCAGATAAATCTTAAGATAAAGGTTATTTGAATAGAATTAAATCAAACCGTGTCCCAGGACATATTCTCTTCATCCATAAAGATTCGCATCAACTCGGCGATGGCGATGGACGGGTGGGTGTCGTTGAGCTGAATGGCGACCTGTTGTCGCATCCAAATCATCATTAAGTTTCAATGATCAAAGATTTAAAATCGTGATCAAGATTTAAACATCAAGCTAAGCGCATTATTAGAGTTATATGGCCCTGGCAGGGGTTTTAGTTCAGCGTTTTTAGTTTTAGCGAGGCGCTGTGGTGTAGTGGTTAAAACGTCGGACTTTGAGTCCAGAGGACCAGGGTTCAAGTCCCCGAGCCGGCAACTATGAAACCATGCGTTACAGGCCCTTCAGCAAGGCTGTTAAACACACAAGACTTAGAGTCGCTAGCTGCTAACCCATGTCAGATAATTATTTATTTGGTTGGCGTCAGGAAGGGCATCAGGCTGTAAAAACCCAGCTCCTGCAGTCCTCACAAGGGCGATTATGTTAACCTGTGTGAAAACATGGACATTAACAGAGCAGACGGAAAAAGGCGTTTAGTTTCTGCTTAGGGTTTTTAGTTGAGTGAGTCACCTTCTGAGAGAAAAGATCGTAGGTCAGCCGGGTGGGTTTGGTTTCGCCATATTTGGAAGACTTGTAACGCCGAATTATGTCGGCGGTGGTCGCGGCGACGAGAAAATACTCCTGTTTCAGACGCAGCTCCTTTCCGCTAAAGAACTGCATCAAGAACAATGCAAAAGTACGCCATTTTAAATTGTGCATTTAATTTTTACTTGTAAGTGTTGCACATAATAGAAACAGTTCACCTGGGGCCTCATTCACCAACAATTCCTAAGATTATCTTAAACTTAATTTTATCTCAGATTTATAACGAATAAAGTCCACACGCCGACCGCTGAGACGTCATCATTTTGAACGCGACTGTGGAAGCTTCCAATAAAGAAGATAAGATTGTCTTAAGAATCTCTTAAGACAATCTTAGGACTAAGATTTTCATAAGATCGCTTCCTGAATGAGGCCCCAGAAGTTTATGTACCGAAACAGTTCATTTTAATTAATCACTTTTTAGGACAAGAAGTGAATGATCAGAAATGGATGGCGACAAATCGCAAACTATTTGTATATTTAATTTTTTCATTGCAAAATGATATGATTTAGAATCTGACTCCACTGCGAATTGGCAGCGATCCTTTTGAAAACGAAATCCATAGAAACATTACTGCAAAAAAGACCATAAAACAACACTAATGAACTAGATAGCGATGCAAAGATCTTAAAATTTATTTTTGCAGTAGCCAAGCAAAAAAGCTAAGATTCAAATCACAAATTGACTGCATTTGGAGATGATTTTTTCACGATTAATAAAAGTATTCAGTGTGCACTTACGTTATCGTTTGGATAAAGAACCCGGGAGATATTCTCGGCCGCGTTACGATCAAACACTGCCTTGATATAATCTCCGCTGTTGACTGAAAATCAAATTAAAACAACGCGGCATAATCCCAAATCAACCCAAAAAAACAATAGGTATATGATACTACCCTGGTGTCGTTTACGGTGTAATACGCTAGATCTACGTGTTGTTTTTGTATCAAATAATAAAACTATGTGGGGCCAGGGGCCTCTGAGGTTACCACCTATCATAGTGGCCCTGCAGGGGTCACTAGGGTGATCTGAGGGCCCGGGCCTCTGGGAAATACGAATAATAATTTTAAAAAAGATATCTACCAAGGATAATTGACTTTCAAGTAAAATAAAGCTTTTGTTGTTCTGGTTGTCTTTTTCCAGTACATTATTATTTATATGATATTTTTCCAATTAAATTGTTACTTGGTCCAGTGCAGCGGATCAGTAACGCGAACAGCGGTCCAGTTTTAATGCAAAACATCTGTTTCGCGTTATGATCTTAACCCCTAGTCAGATATTTTAGTTCAAATGCACTGCGCGACTTTGCGATAGTGACTTTGTGACTTTGCTTAGCAAAGCATCCGCTCTACCCTCCTCCTCGACACGCAGCGAGCCTCGACGAGTCTGTCTGGCATGGCGCTATTTTAAACCATTTTTCATAATTTTTCTTCACTATAATGCAGCAAAACCAATGAGGTACTAAGGCCTGTAAATTCTTGAAATAAAAGAGGCAGTACTCACAAAACTGGAGGTTAAACGAGGCGGGCGCCTTGGCGGACCAGAGGCGCAGAGTGTTGACAACATTGTTGCGGTAGCCGGGTACCGGGTTGTCGTACGGCATCGCCATTACAACCTGGGCACATTTTAAGCTTCTTTAGTATACCCCCTGAAGCTAGGGGGGAGGAGGGGGGAGC
Source organism: Chamaedrilus cognettii (assembly GCA_034695025.1). Classification (NCBI taxonomy): domain Eukaryota; kingdom Metazoa; phylum Annelida; class Clitellata; order Enchytraeida; family Enchytraeidae; genus Chamaedrilus; species Chamaedrilus cognettii. The sequence continues at coordinate 27,519 of JAQIWG010000481.1, forward strand.
CGTCTGCGCGAAACCGTATATTGCATTTACGAGCGTCTCTTTGACCATTAAATAGTTATTTGGCAGTCCTAAAAATTAAGCATATTTAGCTCTCAAATTTTTTCATTATTTTCACTATGATCAACATGAATTAATGTCACGAGGTGATAACTTATATTTAAAGTTTGTATGAAAAATATCATCTCTAAATAGGAAATATGACGTGATGCCTATAGCTGCAAATGATGCTAAGGCTACGATTTCAATTGCCATTAATTTTGTGAAAAATTAATTCCAGTACCGAGATTCTAAAGCGGCAAGCCTATTATAACTAGTGCGAAAATATCTGAAACATATAAAATGAGCAGAACATGTAGAGGATTATTACTAGGGCCTATGTTTGCAATCTATACTTGAACCATAAAGTGTTGAAATTATATACAAAGTGAATAATAAAGTGAATAATAAAGTGAATAATAAAGTGAACAATAAAGTGAATAATAACGTGAATACTAAAGTGAATAATAAAGTGAATAATAAAGTGAATGATAAAGTGAATAATATTATTACAATGAATCAAAACTTCAATGAGAGAACCGGACTGCACACTCGGAAAGCCTGTAGGGTTGCCAGATTTTCATTGTTCAAATAAGGGACGGACAAAAATAATATTCAACATGCACGATTCAATTTTTTCGATACTTTGCATAAACAATATTTACTGTTTTTCACTACATAACATCATTTAGCGCAACCACACTTTGTCCAGCAATTTATGCGCGATCGTAACAAGATCGAAGTCAAATAGGCTGTGAGTAATTGTGCCTCAAAGATTAGGCTATTCGACAATATTTAGAACTGTACAGGTCAAATGTTTCAGAAAAAATACCGCTTTGTTGTAATCAGATGATGAAAATTTAGGCCTAGGCCCAAATAAGGGCAATTGGGGTCCCTTATGCCCTTCAAAAGGGACACGGGATAAAATTGGCCTCAAATCAGGGATGTATTTGAGGTAGTAGACCCTCTGTGGACAATACGGAATATTATAAATCAATAAAATCATCATCGTTTTTGACGCACATTCAAATGTGTTAAAGGCAGGCCTGCAAAGCTTTATGTTTTAGCAAACTTTCTAAAATAATGGACGTCTGGCAACCCTAACCTCTGGTTTTTCCAACTCGGATTAATTTTTAGCTAAATCAGTGGTTAGTTAACCTTGATTAAAATTAATCCGAGGATTTATGCCATAGAGTTTTTCAATCTAAATCCTTTCTGTTGTTTTATAATAAATTTAGGCCCGATATCAACGGATTAAAAACATGGATGTAATTAAATCTGCCATGTGCTTAATCGCTGTTGGAGAAACCCAATTTTAACCCACAATTTTCTAGATGCTAAATCCTGAAACACGCTAAATCCATGTTGGAAAAGCCAAGGGTAAGCGCCTGTTACCTGTGTGTCGACCCACTTAAAGCCCATGAACTTTGTTACATCAGTGCTGACGGGCGCCACGTGACCAAAGAAGTGAACAGGGACCATCGCCTCGGGACGCGCCTTCTCCCAGGGATTGCCGTACCTCAGCCAGTCGTCTGGCTCCTCCACCTAGGAACAGACAAAGGACAGCCAATCACGAGACTTCTCCATATACGGACAGATGCAGCACAGCCAATCACTCCAGCTGGTTCATCCCACAGTGTCAGTTCTGCTTACCAAAAGTGGCCCACCTGGCACTCACATTCGCTGCCCGGCTTCAATCGAGCGGGTCTGACTTCTTACCCGTGGCTTCAAAAGGAGTGCTGAATGTTTCACTATTTGAATTTGTCTTTTTGATAAGTTCTATTTGTAGTCACTTTGCTTACTCAGAGCCATGAAGCACATTACAACGATGCAAGCCCGCTCGTCCCCCCCCCCGCTCACGTGTTCACGGGAGGGTTTGGAATGTTCAAGGGAGGGTTGGACAAATACCTGAGAACTATTAGGGGATTGAAATAAGCTTAATAAGCTTTTTTCCCAATCAGCCATTGGTACGGTTTGCCCAAGCGGACCCATCCAACGGGCATCAAGTACCAAGTACCAAGTACCAAGTACCAAGTACCTGCCAGCCGTCGTTGATGTTCTGCGCGAAGATGCCGTACTCGTAGCGTAGCCCGTACCCATACGCGGCCAGCCCGAGGGAGGCCATCGAGTCGAGGAAGCAGGCCGCGAGGCGCCCCAGGCCCCCGTTACCCAGCCCAGCGTCCTCCTCCTGCTCCTCCAACTCCTCTATGCTCAGGCCGAGCTGGGCGCAGCAAGGAATTAGGACTACCACGAACCTAGAAAGAATATCACTACTGTTCCCTCTATGCTGCGCGTGTGCGCGGCCGCTCATAGATTTCGATTGGGAAATTGTAATCGATGATTTTTTTATCATTCCTTATTTTCAATGTCTTTCAAGTTTCCGAATGGTATTGCAACGGAATAGTCAAACTTAAGTTAATATTCAACAAAGATTCATTCTTTCATGTAAATATCACTTGAATAAAAGCACAAGAGGACACGAAATAAACACAGAAGTGCGCAAAGAAGTCGCTCAGGACTAAAAAAGTGGGCACACAACTTTTTGTGGCCCTCTCACAGACTTTCAGGCTTAAAGGAAGCATTGATTAAATATCACCCACGCCGAACGGCACACAAAACAGAAAACGCCATAGGTCAGCATAATTATGGTCATGGCCGAGAAGATTAAAACTGGGTCGTGTTAATCTGGGCGCCCATCTTGTTGATATGTCCGCTCCGCAGTCGCCCTCCTCTTCTATTATTGATCCTAAGAGTGTGAAATTCTTTACAACCTCTACGTTTTCACTTCCTGCTCGGAATGATGTCATTTTTGTGTTCGTTAGCACTTTTGTGTTGTTGAAATTAAGATACAGACCTGTTTTTCCACCTGTTAGTAGATTTTGGGAAGGTTATAGCGAGGCCGTACCTGGTACATGGCCTCGTCGACAGCGGACGTGATGCCGAGGTTCGTCATCGTGTTTGTCAGAGATCGTCCGATGTAGAACTCCATGGACAGGTAGTAGACCCTCTGTGGACATACCGTAAGTAATATGATGATGATGATGATGATTATGATCATGGCGATGAATATCATACAATCAATATAATAGCCAAATCATAGCTTTATCGCTTATTCTAATGTGTTACAGGCAAGCCTGTACCTCTAACATATCCCACGTCCATTTGAACACAGGTTAGACGTTTATATTGGAGCTGCGTGATTACGACCGGATGCCCTTCCTGTCGTCAATCAGAATAATAAATTATCATGGACACTTGCGTGTTAAACAGCTTTGCTGAAGGGATTGTAACGCATGGTTTCATAGTTGCAGACATAATTTGGAACAATCTTAACAAATATCAATCTCGATCGTAACAACAAATTGCACTAATCAGGCGCAGTAAGCAGGTAAGCTAGTTGGACAAGCTAGTTTACTCTGTATATTGAGATGGGAAAGAAAGCACTTAGCACTTAACCTAGTCACTAAGCAAGTTTATCTAGAAGCGTACATAAAAATTTACAAATCGTCCCTCCTAAAAAATGTGTTGTTCGCAGAATAAGTTGGTAGAGCAGAGGAGCGGTCCGTTGTCTGCCAGGCCTATAGAAGTACTATACTAATAAGTCTATAATTCTGCAAGTCAAGGTACTAACTGCACTAACCAAACTGTAGGCCTACTGCGTTATTTATTCATGAAGTAAAGTTAGTAAATAATGGGAACTTGCGGGCAACCTATCTATTTGACAGGATAAACTAACGCTACTAAAACTCCAAGTACCAAGTGCGATATTATTACAGCTTCGCGATAGCTCAATGTTATTTTATAGAAAATAAGGCAATTCTACTCAGTTCCAACATTAGAACAGCTACGACAAACAGGCCATGGATCAATATTTTTTCGGACAACCGACCTTGGCTCCGTTAATAAGGTTACCTCGTGTACATGTACTTGTACTCCATGCTAAAAATAGAATAACTACGAGAACTACTATATGTAGGCCTACGCCGCCGGTTAATCTTTTTTTTGACACACTTTTTTTGGACCTTGGGTTCGCTTCGGAGATAACGCTGGGGTCGAGTAGTTATACCTTGGGATCTTTCTGGTAGTAGTGCTGCTGCGTGCGCATCCAACGACTGATCAGATTATCCTTGACGGCGTGCGCGAGCGTGATGTAGTAGTCCAGAGGGGACGCCACGTTCCTATCCTTCATCACCGTGAAGTGGAGGTGCCGGTTAAAGGCCTTCTTCATGCTCGTCACACCCTCCTCCTCGGCCAGCCCCCCCAGCGACACGGCCCGCTGGCGCTTGATCCCCGAGTCCCTTCCCCCCTCGGCCATCGTTCCGGCGGCCCCCGCTCACGGACCGGGGGGGATGGTGGTGGTGGATCACTGGATGGAAGGAGCTCTGGGTGGAACTGACGACGGGGGATTCAGAGAGCCCAATGGGTCGGGGAACGGTAGGGAAGTGTGGGCTATGGGTCGGTTCTGTGGTAAGATGCTGCGGCAAAGATCAAAATTATGGTTACGTTTTGGACGTATACAGAGGCAGAAAGGAGAATGATCCAGGAACGCCGGCGCGATTTGGTTGCTGAGGGGTGGGGGGGGGATCATATTTTTTGACTAAAAATGTATGCCTCCATTTCCTTGGGGCGGCACATGTCTCCCTGCCCTACGCCCCGTGCCGTCGCCCCTGACATGATCGAATAGGAAGTGGAACAGTCTTAAACAAAGCAATTCGGCTATAGCCTAGTGTGTACAGAAAATGTGACAAATAGTTTTACTTAGGCCTACCAAAGACATGAACAGATCTTGTGTAGCCTACATGTATGTATGTATGTATGTATGTGCAGTGGATGTATGTATGTATATTTATCATGTCGGGAAAGAACTTTCGAATCTTATTACTGTCCTACAATACAAGAAATGGATCTCGGTTTATTTTGAAAGGCCTAATTTAAAATAGATATTCTAACAGACTGTCTGTCGCGTAACTTTCGATTGTTGAAAGCTATACAAACGACGATAGACGATTACCTATCATCAAACTGATCTCAACGCAGTGCACCCAAATTATCCGATTAAGTGCTTCTGACACTAAATATACCCACGCCTATATTGGCGCGACTAGTTGCATTAGGCGGTTGTGCTTTCTTCCACCAGCTTCTTCTTTTTCCTGTTCCCCTCCCCTCGCAATTGGCAGCCCTCACAACGAGGCGCTCAGCCACCAGTCAGTAGTGTCGATTTGTGTGACAGTATTGTCTTTGTGTAATATCCGGATCGTCTCGTTGAAAGAACCAACTACCCATTCACCGACCCCGGAGGGATAATAGGCTGAGTTGGCCTCTGGCAAGTCCGAGAAATGAATCTCTAATCAGCAACCCCGGTCGGGAATCGATCCCGGGTCGCCTGCGTGGTAAGCGGCTACGATACCGCTACACCACCAAGACTTACTTACTTCCACCAGCCTACCTGCCATGTTTTTCTCTACAGCATAGGTTTTCGTCGTCCGAGGAGATGTGTTATTTCGGCGACAACAGAATGGCCGTTACGTCACGCTGCGTCATGCAGCAATAAGCTGCGAAGATCGATGCAGGCGAACCAAAAACTTGAGCGTTTTTATACCGGCGTCCATTTTGACATGAATCTATGATGATTGTGAAAAACTTGCGAAGTCTAGACAAAAAGTCGGACTTGGCGTACATCGTATGCTGCGCCGCAAGGAATGACGATGATTCTCGCATCTATACTATTCAAGCAAATGATGTTTTTTCATTGCCGTCTGCATGACATATTTTTCTGCTTTACAAATGCAGTTGTCCTACATACCCAGCATAGCATACATAGCATACATAGCATACATAGCATACATAGCATACATAGCATACATAGCATACATAGCATACATAGCATAC
>JAQIWG010000482.1:0-33422 GCA_034695025.1 Chamaedrilus cognettii
TTCCAGGGATCTGGGTTGAGTTCCAGGGATCTGGGTTGAGTTCCAGGGATCTGGGTTGAGTTCCAGGGATCTGGGTTCAAGTCCCGGCACCGGCAGCTATGAAATCACGGCGTTGCCGGTTCTTAAGCGCGGCTGTTAAACACACAAGTTTCGCTAGCTGCTAGCCCCGTGTCATATAAATTTTTATTTAATTGGCGTCTGGAAGGGCATCCGGCCGCGAAACCCGGCATCTGCAGTCCTCACCAGGGCACACAAGTCGAAACCAGTGTGAAAACATGGACATAAACGGAATAGATGAAAAATTTGATTTTAGTTGTTCGTTTAACCGGTTATTTCTAAAATAAAACCATCAAAAATAATAAGGCCTCTATCATGCTAGTTAGTTAGCATGTCTTTAGATCCCAGCACAAAATGATCCTCCATCAACGCTTTTTGTACCTCACGGTGATTAAAGGATAATTATTGTTGTGACGCAACAACGGATTAGGCCCTACCAAGACTAACTTGCAGTGTAATGTAGTAGGAAGCTGGATTTAGTCCTAAGTTACATGCACGTCATTGAAATATCAACTTGAAACTTTTGAAAGGCAAAGAAAAGTAAATATGACGGGGTTTGAGCAATTTATTATTGGGGTCAAATCTATATATTAATGAGCGACATATTCTCTTGGTTCTTATGCAATGTAGTGTTGGACTAGCCTGTAGCCAGTGGTTAAAGTGTTTCGGGAGACCAGCAGTGGGAGCGATAGTTTCTTCTTTCTATGGGGGGGGGGGGCGGTGCGGACCAAATCTGTTATAACCCCCCTCACTTTAACCACTGCCTATAGCCTATGGCGCAAGGCCTATTGTAATGTAAGATCGATTACAAGGCGCCTGTTGTCACAGACCTAGACCTCTCTGGACAACTTGGAAGGCCTTCCAAGTTGTTACTACACACTAAGCAATAGGCCTAACCATAATACAAGTAGCAAAGCCCGATATTCTGCGCCCATCTACGCTTGAGTCTTCGATGCAAGCGCTTCTAGGCGGAGACCGCTGCCTCACGGCGCACCTTCAGCGCAGCTGCTGCTACAGTGGCGGAGCCACGAGCATTCAACACGGGGGAGCTTCAATTATCAATCACCGGCTATATCACCAGCTCCACCGGGCAGGGCGTGTTGTTAACTCCACCCGGAATACAAAATGATCCTTTGATCAGATTCACAACCGGGTTGCGCGGGGGGGGGGGCAGGGGAGGGCTGACTGTGCCCAAGTTTAGTAGCTTTTTATTTCATTATTATGGGCTGTACCCGGGTTGAGAAATTTTACCGCTTTCAGGACGCTCAAAATCCCCAATCCAAATTAAGGGTGTGTCAAACTCCCACGGACCCACACCCTTCAGTTCTTCAGTCTCGCCACTGGTGGCGCAGCGGTGCATGTAGCCTAATATCGACCGGTAGAATTTGGGCTAACGGAGGAGCTGCTTGAGTCAATGAAAGCCTCATTATCTATGCGAGGAATAGCGTGAATGAACAGCTGCTCAGATATCGTAGATAACATAACGCGAGAACTATTAGAGCTCGTCAAACGTTTCATATTTTGCAACTGAGGGTGGTGACAGAAAATCGAGTGTAGGAATTTGGTAGAATAGGAGGGAGTGCCGGACCGGGAAGGGATGGCTTCAGGGCAGCACGCCAAGGGTCTGTGGCTGGCCTGCTTGTTGTTCGCGTACGTCGCGCGCTCCGACCAACTTCCCACTGAAACATCGAAGGAACAGGCAAGGCTCTTGTCTGCGCCTTAGTATGACATTGTAGCCTGTGATCGTAGGCTGGGCTTGTCCATATTCTACTTTAATAGTCTAATAGTGTATACAATGCAGGTTCATATTTGATATTTGTACACTTACAGTTGGTTGCTCGACCTCGATTTGAGTGCTAATTAAATTTGGTCTGAGTTTGTAGTCCGAATTAACCAATCCGAGCATTCAATAGATTAGTCTCATGGAGTCCATGTTAATTCGGACTGCGAAGGTAAATCGCACTTAATTCGCACTCAAATCGGGATCGAGCAGTCAGACAATAACGTCTTATGCAACTGATTAGAAATTCAGATATTGTGGCTAGGCTACCAGAAAAAGGTTGCATAGGCCCTGCATGAAAGTTGGTGAACTAATTTAGCCTACTTAATTACCTTAATTTACCTTTACCACTATAGGCTTTCTCTTAATTGACACGCTCGTAGCGCTACGACGACGCGCGTCCCGATTCCCCCAGCCGTCCCAGGGCGGACGAGTGGGACGAGCTGTTGGCGGAGAACTACGCCGACCTCGTTGACCCAGAGCGCGTGGCGCGGCGTCTGGAGCAGGAGGAGGAGGCGGAGGAGGCGTTCAGTGGAAGGCTGGAGGTCGTGGAGCAGTGGCCCGTCAAGAAGCAGGAGCTCGGGCAGATAGGGGGCATTGCGACTGATCCAGAGGGGTACCTGTACGCCTTCCATCGCGCCAGTCGACCTTGGACCGACAAGTGGGTCGTAAAATAATAGTTCCAGGGTTGTGGGTGGCGCTTGGAGAATCTCTGATTCTGTTTCTAGTTTGAATTCTGATAATTGCAGATGGTATAAAGCATTGATAATATAATATGTTGATAAATGCAAATCGAACTTGACAATACCAGGCCTAAAATTGTTCATGAAATCTTCACATAGTCTGTTATATGCGTGTAACAGATTCTTATAAATAATATCTTCTAAAATCTTATCTTATGTGTAATAATTATGTATGTATCAAAAGGCTTTTATTGTTATATTTGTATGATTGTATAATATATTGCTAGGTCTGTTGGAAAAGTTGGAAAACCATGATTTAATCTCGAAGCGAAACAATTGATTACATCACTGTTTGATGCTGACAATATCTAATTTAGATAAAATCTAAATCTTGTAGGATTTTGTCAAGCAAGCGGAGATAGAATAAATATAATATATAACTAATAAATATAATAGAATCACGGATGTGAGGTTTATCCTCAGTGTACTTGTGTGGCATTGAAGCTGTAATTTCTATTGAATAAATTTATTAATTAAGGCATAATTGATGTCTGTTGTGTTATGTGCTGCAACAGAATGTTTGATGCCAACAACGTGTACACGATGAAGAAGGATGGTCCGATCAAGGAAGCGACGCTGTACAGAATCAACGCCACCAACGGCATTGTTCTCCACAAACTGGCCGAAAATGAGTAGGGCATCGTTTAGATTTAGATTTTTATTTGCTGAGAATGTGTAATGTGTGATCCGTAGTTTGTAGGAATGTCAGGCTTTTATTGTTATACTTGTATAGTAGAAATGCAAGGCCTCTTGGATATCTATGATTTTGATTTAAAGTTAAACATTCTTTATTACAACACTGTTTGATGCTAACAATATCCAATTTAGATCAGATATTGATCTTGTTGTTTCATTTATCTTTTACCGTTGAAGATATTGCTTGACTGGACTGGACAAGTTTCCTCCATTCGCTTCAAAGCAATAATAATTGTTTTTAGATTCTACATTCCTCATGGTCTGACGATTGATTCACAGGGTAATAAATGGATGACTGACGTCGCTATGCATCAGGTTTAGCCTACAATCTAAATTTGGCATCTATACTGAAATCGTTAGTCCACATAATATGCAGCATAATATGCAGGCTCCATACAGTACGATGCTCTAAATTAATATGATGACAAGAACTTGGATTCTGACAGTTGCTAGACAAGCAATTTAATTTGTTTCTTGGTGTAATTTGTTATGGCTAATATAATGTAGACTGTTCTCTGTACAGTAGGCCTGTGAGTCTTTTTATTTTATTTTCTGGAATAGAATGATAGCCTGTGCAGTGACAGTATACTGTATTAGCTGCAGGATTCTTTTCAGAAATTTCAGTACACCGATCGTTAGAGTAACTTAACAGCTGAAAATTAATGTGTGTGAACGTAAATCAGAAATATAGTCATTCTTTTTTGATGACTTCTTTTTTTTGTAGAACTAGACATGATTCAATGATGCCTGACATGATTTAGCAATGTAATTATTGAATGGAGTTTAATTCCATTAGGTATTCGATCTGCACAGGTGTTCAAGTTTGAGCCTGGGAAGAATAAGCCATCCCTGGTGCTGGGCAAGCTCTTTGAGCCGGCGAAAAACCATGAGGATACGAGCAGATTCTGCAAGCCGACCGACGTGGGAGTTGCATCAAACGGCGACATCTATGTCACAGACGGGTATTTTGCAGTTTTTATATGCTTGCGATCTTTCATTCATGGCATTGTGTTATGAATAGCAAACATGCAGGTCTAGAATTTTTACATGTTTCTTGGTCGACTCAAAATTCTAAATGTGTTGGGGTATTGTGTATCTTTGATCAAATTTTTCCCGCTCATATTCGTTTGAATCTGATAGAAAAATGCTTAGTCATTGAATTGCAGCCATACTTTTCAAATTGCATATCACTTAGGAAAACGGCATGGTTTCATCTTTGATGCATATTTCTACATTTGTTTTATCATATCATATTTATCTTGAATTGTATTTTTAGGCCAATTAATTTTGCTGTATTGACTTGCTGTATTGACTTCTGGCTGGATTGCATCTGGCTGTTTGTAGGTACTGCGCGAGCCGCATCATGAAGTTTGACAAAACCGGAAAGTTCCTCACGCAGTTTGGATTGGACGACTTTCAGATTCCTCACAGCATTGCAGTCATTGAGGAGCTCGACCTTGTGTGTGCTGCTGACAGGGAGGGAATGAGGTATTGGTTGGCCTGCGTGATCTAGTGGTATTGTAACTGTACTGTCGTGCTAGAGGTCCGGGTTCAACGCGGATGGGACATTGAATTGAGATTCGAAAGTCGAAAGACACAGCCTGCCGGGAGGTCGGATCGATCAATAATTTTTTTCAAAATTGTGTCACCTGTCCCTGCTGCCTGAAAAGGTAGCCTACATGTATAACATCCAACAGAATTCGCTCACTTTGAGGAGATCCCTTCCGGACTTGAAGGGATTTCAGGCCCTCTAGGAGGGCCTGAAATCAGCTAAAGTTTAGGATTCAGGTGAGATAACACACCTGAAAAAGCAGTAAACCCCTATTGGAGTAAAGCCAGAGTATGGAGTATGGATGGCGGAGCGCATAGATTTGGCTTACATGCTGGGGTCGACTAAAAGAAAAAATTGTCCGTTTGAAATTAGGCCTCTAACCGATTTAGCACTTATGCAAAGATAGTGAAAATGTCCTATCGATCACGGCCTAATACGGGAAAAATTTCAGAAATGAATGTTTCAGATGCGCACCTGTGCGGCATTCATTTCAGAATGACGCACAGGTGTGTGTTCGAGATAGGAGTTCATCATTACGAAAGTAGCAAATCGATGTGCCATGGATGTAGCATGTAAGCGCTAGTTATTAGTAATTTATATTATTAATTTTCTTCGTATAAGGCCATGATTGACAGGATCGTAAAAATATATATACGTTCGATCGATATACGTTGTTATCGTTTCTTCTAATTTTTGATAATGAACTTCCAAATTAGCTAGGTATATATCATTTGAAAGGATGTGCGTGTCCCTTTAAAATTGACTTTTTAAGAAGACTTGAACAATTGAATCATTTTAATTATGTCATTGCTTGAGTTGATTTGTTGAGACATTTTTACACTATCAATACATAGCACTAGAGACTACATTTATTTTATCTTTCAGAATATAGTTTCCTAAAGTTCTTTGTAAGCGTACTTTACGATGTGATTTCTACTAAAAATGTTTAAAGTTGTACGGTAGCCGTTAACGTCTTACTCATAATTATGTCTTCTGTGCAAGGTTAAGTTTTGTATTTGTCAGCGCCGTACGCCTTGAATAAGTTTTTTTTTTGTTACCAGTCTGATTGAAATAGGCAGGAGTAAAATAGGCTGATCGTAGACCTACGCGGTCTTAAAGGCTAAACAGTTGCACTGCTTCTGTTTTGAAGGAGCAGGCGTAGTGCTGCATATGTTTTATCAGGGCTAAACAACTCTGAACGTATGAGTGATCATCAACACCAATGATTGCACATGTCTAGGGTTCTCTGCTACAACGCTGGCATCCAGGATTCGTCGAAACTTGGCGAGCCCGAGAGAGAGTACACTGATGACACCCTGGGTCGTGTCTTTGCCATCACCTACAGTCCCAGCGGTGAGTAATTCTTCAGTCTTTGGTGGCGGTTCACTTCACTGGCAGGTTACATAGTGACTGTTGATAAAGTTCATAGTAATACATAATATTACATAGTGACTGTTGATAATGACAAGTAATGAAGCTGCCCCTCTGATAATTAAGTTCTGTTGTGTGTCTTGCTCTAGAAGTTGGCTCTTGTCCTCTAGGATTTGGATGCCAGAGGCTTTCCGTTTGACATTTAGCAATTCACTAGCGAGAGAGAGCACTAGAAACAATTATCCTTCATTTCATTTAAAGAGTTTTGAGACCTTACTTCTTTGTGCAGCTCGTTCCGACGATTTTTTCCAGGCTGTAGCGTTCCTGGCAAGCGACAAATTCAGAATGCACCTTCACATATATATCTGTGATCTACTGTAAATGTATGTAGTGATTGATCTGTAGATGGAGTTCTGTATGGCGTAACGGGGCTGAGTGGAATACTCCTGCCTCAGGGATTCACCATCGACATGAAGGACGATGAACGCTACAAAACCGATATCATCGCTATGTGGTCACCAGAGGAAAAGGTAGTCATAATTATTGATCCATTAGCTAGCCCGCGTCATTATAAATCTGCTCTCCCTTGGTACAATCAAATCGTCAAATATATCGGTTGAGTCAGAAATAGTTAAAATGTTTGAAATCCGTAATGATTCTTTGAGAAAATTTAGAGGTGTTATGTTCAATTATTCATTCGCTGCAAGTTTGGAATCAATTCACTTTGACAACTAACAGGAAAGATGCATCGTTTTATTCAGACAAAACGTTATGTAGGCATAGTACATAAGGTGGTACAGTTATGCATAGACTAATAGTAATAGATTAGTATATTTGCTTGTTTAGATTCCTTCTGATCATAAGCTAAGTCTGGGTTAAAAACGGAACCTTGTCATAAAATGTAAGTACACAAACTCGCACACGCGCGTTTTGTGATTGCGTTCCCCGCTTAAGTAAAATGCGAGTCTCACGGTTCAAGTGAAATTTCAGCAAAGGAAAAGATGAATCTAATTTTGTTGCCCATGTGAAAAAGATAAGGAACGACATCCTAGTATGTGTGTCTGGATAGGCTACAGTAACATCGAGGTTCCTGCAATCTAAAGCCATAATTATATCCCCTATACAATCATTATATTTTTTTTGTGCTTGGGATATATATATTTATTAAAATAATTGAAATTTAAGATGCTTTGTCAATACCTAAAACAAACTGACTTTCTTGAACTGTTTTAGGGATTCGATGCGCCGCACGACATCACAGTTAGTCCAGATGGAGACGCTGTGTTTGTTGGGGAAATTACCAATGGAAATCCCCTGTGGAAGTTTGTCAAGGAGCGACAGTAATGGGAGGACGGTTATTAATGCGATAGTAATATAAAATGTGAAATCATTGTCGATAACTTGATAGCGTGCATTTGCTTGAAATAATTCATTGAACAATCTAGTCAGCTTCGTAACTATTGCATGATACTGCTAAAATTAATTTAAAATTTATAGTTTGTGCTACATTTATTTCCGTATACATCATTTTAAAGTGCCAATGCATTTTTAAAATGTAAACAATGTACAGTTTCATGCCACAGGATTATGCAAAACACTTCAATCTTCACTCATCATAGTATTTGCGTTGCACTTCAATCATCTTTTTCTGTTCCATTTCATCTCTCTTTTCACTTGGCACCTTTCTGCAAAATGGGTGGGTAATCCCCAGCCAGAAAATGCTTTTTGAAAACAAATATCTTGATTTTTAAATACTTGTGTTGAAACACAAGTATTTCAAATGCGAGCTTTTCAGAAGCAAGATTATAGTTTTACAAAAGAATCGTCTGGCGAGGCCGTAAATCTTGTATTATGGTCTCTGTCACGAAAAGTGCTGACGTAAAGACCATGAAACTGACATTATAAATTACTACAGGCATTGAAACATAACATAAATACTGTAAGACATGAAATTTTAGCGAATCGGTCAAACTCGCAAAAATTACATGCATCAAATTAAAGCTGCTGAAGTTATTTATAATGGGTAGTCCTGAAAACGCAAAAATTAAGTGCAGCTAAATTTCTGAGAGGCAAAACCACAAAAAAGCATGCAGCTAAAATATCCTGTGTTACAGTATTACTGCGCAGTACAGGTCCTTCATTGGAAGTTTATAATGAACTCGCTGTAATAATTATACACTAAAATTGTTTTATTTAATGTCATTTATCACTGTATGAGAAAAATCAAATGGTTATACTTATTAATATGCATTTCATGTGGGATTGGTTATTAATGTCATTTGATTTTGACTAATTTGAAGTGATAATAGTATCATATCCAAATTTGTCATGATGCTTCTTATGCGCCTACAATGTTTAGCTTGCCAGGTTTAAATACACTGACAATGTACAATTTAATCAAACGTGACATTGTATTGCAGAACCTATAAATAGTGTATACACCCACCTCTCATTAATTGTGATTATTGTGATTATCGTGATTATAATATTTGTCGTGAACATCAAAAATTTTGTTCAAAAGTTCATTTGTAATTGCTGATGATTTTTTTACTATAGAAATTTCCTTAGTTTTCAAGATGTATTTTATAAATGGATCTTGGCGCATCCAAGAAGTTTGTTTTCCTAGCTGCACTAGGTGGTATGGTATTGTTTTGTAGCCTCTGTTGTAGGCCCTTAATTTAATAGTAGGAGGGGATAAAATTGTATATCATTTTGTAGGCCTACCTAGTTTTTAAACGCGCGGATATCTCTCAGATTAGGATAGTTATCACTGAAAGAATACAAATATCTGTTGGAATCAGTGAAGCGTTGTGGCCGAGTGGTCTAAGCCGTAAACTTCGGATTGCAAGTGTGGCAGAGTCGGTTCGAACCCCGGCCGCAGCAAAAGATTCTGAGTCACTTCGTGCACCCTTGGCAAAGGTGCTTAATTTCGTCAGCCCTAAAAATAATCATCTATTAGGGTGGAGTGCAGTAGAGAAGTTGAGCTGAAATTAAGTTCATTGGTTTAGTTAGCTAAAGGCTGTTTGTATAAAACATCGTCTGCGGTAATGGTCATATATAACTGTGCTAGAAAAGAACTCTGAGATATGTCTAGGACGATGTACTTTTTTGAGAACATTGGTGCTCTTTTCATCAATTTTTGAATCAGAAATGTGGTTTTTATGAGCAGTTTGCTGATTCTTTAAAAAAAGTGAGTGGCAGCACTGGACGGAACGCATTTACTGCTGATTGCTCGTCCTCGATTTGAAAATATGCTATATCGCACATTACTCAAACTGCAGTTTAAGCTAAACTGCAGTTCGAAATTTTTGGGTTGCTCGACAATTTTCTTCGGTTTGAGTGCGAGTTAGCATATGTGCCAAAATATTACTGAATCTGGGTCCTTATTAGCGTCCCAAAAGGCCCTAATCGCGAAAATTTAAATCCTGAAACGTAACTGACTTTCCGATGTTTTGGCCGTTTAATCGCATTTCAAATCGCAGAAATATGCGATTTAAAAGTTAATTCGCAGATTGCTAAATCGCACTTCGAATAGAGGTCTAGCAACAGAAAAGTTCGTTAAATCGGACTACGTCACTAAATCGACAATCTAAATGACACTCAAATCGAGGTCTAGCAACTAGCCGTAAGTTCGTGATGTCGTGAGAGATATCTATGTTTTTTATGAGCGATAATAAAAGAAAATAGGCTATGATAAATATAGTTTTGGAGTTAGAACACTAATTCTTCTCAAATCTCGGTTTGTACTTTGTATGGACAATGCATAAGGGAATTCGCAAAAAAGATACGCGTATAACAAGACCGAGGTTTCATATGTTATTTGACACAATCTTATTATTCTAAATGGTTAAGTTCTGTTAAAAATTAAGAAGTTTATTCAATTAAAAGTAGTTTTATTCAATGAGAGGAACAGCTGAGACCGAAAGTTGAATTGCCTTCTGGGATTGTTTACTTTATTTTATCACTGTTTAATTTATTATTATAGGGGATCCTAATGACATTTATATATTTATTTTTCAGATATTTGCCATGGATCCTATACGCTGCGAAGCAGATAAATTATCAAACGATGTTGCTGTTCCCAAAAAGAGAAAAAGTCATACACCAAGAAAATTCTCTGTAGATAAGCACAGAGAAGATATTAAGCCATCAGGCATTACTATATCGACTCCAAGCAGCGAGAGATGCTCAAAGCGCAAGCGGGATGTGGATGATTTCACCGACTTGCCTTCAATGAGTAAGAAGCAAAGGACAAACAGTGTCCAGCATAAGCAGGATTCCTATGCTTGTTTGATTAAAAATGTTAAACATTCATCAAAGGGCAGTGTTGGTAATAACCATGTAGTCGGCAGTCGTGGCGTTGCATTTGAGAAATTGCGCCCGAAGTCTACGTCTTCAGTATTGAAATCTGTTAAGAATGCTCAGACCGAGACAGACTTAAACTACAAATGTGCTTCTCCTAACAAAACAAAGATGTCAAATTTAGGGTCGCCTACTAGCAAGGGCTCACGTTCAAGCAAAAGCTATGAAATCGATGCTTTGAATAGAATCTTAGCTCAGAGGAAAACACTGACATTGTCACCTGACAAAAAGTCTTGTGACAGCAATAAGAAAATTGCCCTGACAGTCCGTGATCCATTATCCAACTGCAATGCAAATGAAGATATGAACATTGATGAGCGCCTGTGTACTAAGGACGATGGAAGTGATGCTGGATTGCATCGGCGTGATTTTAGAAACGCGTGCACAGTAAATGGAGTCAGTTCAGGCAGTGAGCCTAATAGAGGTGATGCCATTGGAAGCGTAGCTAGTAAAACTTCAAGTGAACTGTCTGCTGACAATATTCAATGCGAGATGGTTTGTAATCCCGAGACATCTTCTTCAAAAACAGTGCCTGAATTGCATCGTCCACTTGATCTAAGCATCGGGTTAAGATCTAATTCCTTGTTAACTATATCATCAGAGCCCTCATATAGCGTTCCATCTGACTCTTTGAATTATCCCGTTTCTGCTGCAGTCGAACTGTGTACACCAATAAAATTGAACGTTTCCGAAGTGAAGACAACTAAAGCAAATCAAGGTGATGAATCTATCATTTCGGCCAATGAGAGCGCACATTCTACAGCTAGTTCGACGGAGATGAACATGTCAATACAACTGTTGACCGACCAGCTCTGTTCTCTCAACCAGGAATGCTCTCACATCGCCACACACGTCTACCGGCGGCAAACTCCCAAGCGCAAGCGTACCGACGCGACTCAGAAGCGTTCGCTGAGCACTCCTCGTAAGCATCCAAGCGCTGCGGCTATCGCCACGCAGCCGTTTTCTGCTTTTGCTTTGCTGAAGAGTCCGCGAACTACGCCGCGTCGACACACGTGTGCACCGACGTCGATTAGGAAACGAATTGTTTGCAATGGGTGTACGCCGAGGAAGGAAAAGGAAAAGTCGATGACAAAGGACATATCACCGGTGAAGTTTGCGACGCCGTCACGGTCAAAGACAAAGCGAAAACTTTACGCGGAGTCGCCGGAGAAATTCGTCACTTTCGATCTGGAAAACCTGGCGAATGATGCTTCTATCAGCTATTCATGGTGAGTTTTTGCCCCCCAATTGAATTACTCTTACGCTGTATTTGCCTACCTGTGCACAGCAATTCATGGATTAGCGAATCTTTGAAACACGTGCATCTAGGTTTAAATAATAAAGCTTTGCAAGTTAATTTTTAAATCTCTGAAGTATGTTGGTTTCAACATGTAAGTCGATATTTTATGCAGTCGTATTGAATGCTGTACAACAAAGCGTTTTCTGATCATATGGGTAGACACGGAAAGTTTTGAAAGATTCTTCAGGAATTCACTCTATCTATCCATTCTTGTGAAAAGAACAGGCAATTGGCGCAATATGGTGTGTAAAATATGTTAACTTATGTGCTTCTGTTAACTAAATATTCTGTGCGGTACATTGTTGCCATGTAGGAAATTTAAATGATATTTATCGGTATTTTTGATAAAGATATTTAATGCAATTTTAAATTTGAGTTTCAGCTTCAAGCCGGACTTCTGCATCGCCACGTCGACTTTGGATCCCGAACCTGTGACAACAAGCCACTATGATTCACCAGATGAGTCGACGAATAAGCCGGCATGTGAGCCAATGGATGAGCCAACAGATGAGCTGACGGATGAGCCGATGGACCGGCTAAAGATGGACGTGCCAGACGAGAACTCGCACGAGTGTAGTTTTGTGATAGATGACAAGATTGATGCTGCCCTGGAGGCGACGTCTCAGAGGATCAACCTGACGGCGAAGAACGTCCGCAGCATTCTTCACGTGAGGGCTACTAGCTGCTCAGTGTCACTGATGCGGTGCTTTAGAATATTTAAGCACTGCAATTGATGAACTGGCTTGTTTTGCTGCAGAGAATCACGCATGTTTTGTGCAATGTTGTTAGCTTCGTTTATGAAATGACACTTTGAAGTGCATTGCACTATTTAGGCCTATAGATATCAGAACTTGTGATCTTTGTCTTCAAGTCGTAATGTTGCTTTAACTAAAGGCAGTTATGCTGAGCTTTAAATAGGAGAATGCTGAGTGTCGGCCTAATTTGATTATATGCATTATTTCAGTGAACTGTCAATGTGGTAACAGATGATGATGGCCTCTGTTTCGTCTGAAAATGTGAACATTAACAGCTTACACGATAAAAAGGAGGTTAGTTAGTTCGTTATTATATCAGTGTGAGTGTATCCTTGTGTGCAGGAGCTGATAACCAACGACCAGGTCAAGGAGATGGTGCGTGACACGCTGACGCAGGAGGGAGACCTCAAGACGCGTCTGCAGGACGCCATCTTTGAACCGAAGCTCACTCGCTCCAAACTGAAGCTAGTCATTCAGAGCGGACAGGTTGGCGGATTAATCAACTGATTGTTTACAACCTAGGGAGCTATCATTCATGTAGTGCTTCAATTTCTTTGTGCTAGTGGTTCTTTTCCTTTAAATTTTCCTGAATCTTACCATTCTTTAAATCAGAAGGTGTGCTTTATTTTCCTAAAGATTTAGTTTTAAAAGTAAATCTGTAAGTGAGCCTAGTATTTAAGCTATGATAAACTTTCGTTAAGGTATTTATGTCTATTGTCAGGCTGTCAGCAGATCATTACATGGATGTTATAAAGTTAATTTATATTTTTGTTTGCTTTATGATTTCTTTAGTCTTGCTTGAATACACTGCTGTTTTTTTATTGTTTTCTTTTCAGCAGCCACTGGTTCTATGCTTCTTGTTCTTATTTAGCTGGTCTAGGCTCTATTGTTCTTGTTCTGTTTAGCTGCTCTAGTTGCATCATTCATGTTCAGCTGCCCCTGGTTTTATTGTTGTTCTTGTTCCTGATCAGGTGCCCCCGCCATGGTCGCTGACGCCGGTCAAGTCGTCGAGGAGTGCGGCCGAGCAGAATTTTCTCGAGATGAGTTTTCCTGACGACGAGGACGACGACGAGTATCGACCTAGTGAGAGCGAACTGGAGGTCAGCTCGATGTTTTGTTCTATTTGTTTTACTGAACAATACTTGGTAAAGATATAATCTAAAAATTTAAAATACATATAATTTTAAAGATATGTAATTTCTTACATCACAATTAAAATGATTTAATTTGATTGTAGATCGTTGTAGATATTATTTTAAAAAAAAATTTTTTTTGTTTTTTTTATTATTATTTTTTATTTTATTTTATGCTATGTGGCCATTTGTTCTTTTCAAGCTACTCAATATATAATAATCTATGTAATATAAGCAGGGCCTGATCTGGGTCTTGAAAAAAATTCGCCAAACATTTGCCAAACGACTTGATATTTCGTCAGACCGTACTTTTTTCGCCAAATTTGTTACACATTGTCATTTGTTCCCTTTGAGTGCACTTGAATATATTAAATTTATTGCTCTTTTCATCACCATATTGCCAGTTATTGAGCTTCTAAGAATGAAGGATGAATGAAACATTCGCCAAGGGCTTTCACCAAATGGAAAAGAAACTCACCATCTGCTCAAAAATTTTTTTGTGACTGGCCCTGGTCGAGGATCATATTTAGTTGAGGATCATGTTTAGTTTAGGATCATATTTAGTTGAGGATCATGTTTAGTTGAGGATCAGATTTAGCTGAGGATCACCATATTTAGTTGAAGATTATATTTAGTTGAGAATTATGTTTAGTTGAGGGTCATATTTAGTTGAGGATCAGATGTAGTTGAGGATCATATTTAGTTGAGGATCAGATGCAGTCGAGGATCATCATATTTGGTTGAGGATCATCATATTTAGTTGAGGATCATCATATTTAGTTGAGGATCATCATATTTAGTTGAAGATCATATTTAGTTGAGGATCATGTTTAGTTGAGGATCATGGTTAGTTGAGGGTCATATTTAGTTCAGGACAGGGCCTGATCTGGGTCTTGAAAAAAATTTCGCCAAACATCCGCCAAACGACTTTTTATTTTACCAGGCCGTACTTTTTAGGCCAAATTTGTTACATGTTGTCATTTGTTTTCTTTGAGTGCACTTGAATATATTAAATTTATTGCTCTTTTCATCACCGTATTGCCAGTTATTGAGATTCTAAGAAAGAAGGATGAATAAAACATTTGCAAATGGCTTTCGCCAAATAGAAAAAAAATTTGCAAACTGCAAAAAAGTTTTAATAGGCGATTTTGGCGACTGGCAGATCAAGCCCTGAATGTAAGTTGGACAATCATTTTTTTCAGGCTCTTTGCAGGCTGGGATAAAAAAAGTTTAGTCTGCAGCCCAGAGCTCCCCTGATGTGTCGTAAAAGGCGACTAAGGAAGGGGGAGCGGTTCTTACCTTGGCCTCGAGGCACTGAAGTGGACTGTAATAATCTTCAATGTTGCATCCTTAAACCACAAAAAACCACCACGCCTATCTCTTCAGCACGTAGCATTCTCTGTATGAACTGGCGTGACATTGTGCTTGACTCAGGTTGGCACGGACGATGAGAGTGTGATGTCCTCCCATGCGAGTGAGGTCGGGTCTCCGTGCCTCTGGGCCGTCACTCCGTCCAGTGGGACCCGTGATCGCTCATTTTCTCTTCCATCCACCTCACATACGGTCTGCTGCGCTGCGGTTTGATTTTTGTCCTGGCTGTGACTACGCGTTTGCAGCTCATTGTTTTATAGTTGGCTTGTGAATTAATCCTTGATTTTCTGCATCGTTATTTTATGTCACTGCAATATGAATCTGAGATTTTGAATACAATTTTTACCGTGTATTGTGAACAAAATATTTCTGTGTGGGGTAAATTTGCTGAAACTTACACTATCTAGGTAATTATTTTGTTATAGTCTACTAATGATGTTGACGCCCCTGCAGCCCGGGGAACAAAGAATTGGCTTGCAGCGCAGAGTTTCCCGGGCGAGTCGTAAAAGGCAACTAAAGAAGGGGGAGCGGTTCTGTGCCGGCTCTCTTGTTTGGAACCGGACTGTATTGTCTTTGTGCTACACACGGTCGCTAAACTACAAAAAAAACCGAATGAATTCACTGTGATATACTTTTCTATATTTAAATGTTTGCGTCCACACAAACATTTGTTGCTACATCGCGCCTTCTACGCTAGCATTCAATGACGTAAATGTATTTATTTCGTAGCGTACACTTAAATCCTATTAAATTGCTGGAAGTCTTTTTGTATCATTCTCTATAAATCTGTTGATTGTCTACTGTTTGCTGTACTGAACATTGTGTCTGTTGTGGCGCAGACCTCCACCCCGCTGAGCAGCCTCATGGGTCCCCCGGTCAACAAACTGTTGAGGAGTCTGGGTGCTGTCTCCGCTGTTAGTCCCACCTCTCAAATTTAATCCCAATTAGAAACGATTTATTTAGTGGAAACTTGTTAGACATTTACGATCTCGTAACATCATAGTTGTGTATTATTTCAGTAGGATTTGTTTTTTGTCAGCTGCTTGAGGCTAATTTCTGTTGTTGTATCTGCAAAAGAATTTTTAAGTGTGATTTTTACCCAAATTGTGCTTGGCATTATACACATTATACATGAGATTGCACAATGTATTTTATGAACAGTTTTGAAGTTCTTATATAATACTGCTGACAACCCCTGTAAATGGCTTTCATGCTAAAATACGCTTATTTATTGTCTTTGCTTGATATGCTTATTGCACAGTTGGTCAATATTATTTGCTAAATGTATATATAGTTTAGCATATAAATATGCTAAATTATCAATGCATACCCCAGTATAATATAATTTATCACACGACTAGTCGACTACTCTAGCTATGCTCGTTACATTAGGGCACAGCAGAAGCCGGGCAGGGCGTGGAGGAGGAGGTGGCGGCGGCTACGATAGCCCTGCGCACGCGCTCCAAGCTGCCCCTCGTCCACCTGGACCTCGACGTCATCGAGTCGAGTTACGTCGCGCCTGACATCACGCCGGACATGTATGACACGTACTGCGACGACAAGGACTGGAACACCTTCCTCAGCGGCCTTATGAAGGGCGACCGTACGTCAGATATTAAATTCTTTTGTCTAAAGATTATGGTGGTATTATCATTGTTTAAGATTATATTTATTCTTTTATTCATTTTATATTTTATTTATATTTTTCCTCTCTGCATTTTTTAACCTAGGGATTTAAAATTGGCATAAACGTTTTGCTGTGGAAAATTAAGTTGGTAAAAAGCTGGAAGTAAAGAACTAGTTCATAGCATAGCCATTTGGATGAGGGGTGAAGTTTTCCAATCTTTTTTGCTGTGCAGATTTTTGCAGTGATATGTATTTATAGTGTATCAACTGTTTTTTTGTAAGAACTGATAGCTATGCTTTATCAATGAACACGAGTGAGGCAGTTCAACAACCAATGAATTTTTTTGACTGGATTGCATAAGTAAAGAAAAAATTAATAGTTATTTAGTAGTGCATTTAGCTATTTGGCTGCTGAATGATAACCTTGGTAATGTTATTGTATTGATTTTCAGTGCGTGATGCCAATAGCTAATTAATTACACTACATTCCAAATGGTTTCTGGATGACGGAATTAGATAAATTTTAATTTTTGAAATTTGCGGTGTGAAAGTCGCCGGAAAATTCTCGTTCTATTTTTCGTATTTTTATATTCTGATCGGCGCGTGTCGTGTTGTGCAGCGGCGAGTCAGGGCAACGAGACCGGGGACGAGGACCCCAATGACCCCGAGTTTGACTTCCTCGAGGCGATCGAGCAGGACGAGGAGCAGGACGAGGAGGAAGTGAGGAACGACCGTGCTGTCCGCGTATCCAGTACGTACCTTTTGTGTGTGTTGTGAAAGCATCCAGTACGTTCCGTGTGTGTGTGTAGTGAACGTATCCAGTACGTGCCATATGTGTGTTTGTAGTGAATGTATCCAGTACGTCCCGTGTGTGTGTGTGTAGTGAACGTATGCAGTACGTGCCATATCTGTGTGTTTGTAGTGAATGTATCCAGTACGTGCTTGTGTGTGTTTGTGTAGTGAAAGTATCCAGTATGTGCCATGTGTGTGTGTAGTGAGACTATCCAGTATGTGCCGTGTGCGTGCGTGTAGTGAAAGTATCCAGTACGTGCCGTGTGTGTGTGTGTGTGTAGTGAACATATCCAGTACGTGCCACGTGCGTGTGGTGAACCTATCCAGTACGTGCCGTGTGTGTGGCAAACGCATCCAGTCCTAGTGCGTGCGTGCTGTCCGCGTATTTAGTATGCGCCGTGTGTGACCGTTTGTGAAGTGAACGTATCCATGGGATGAATGCGTCCTTTGCAGTCCACGCAGTCCTTGTATGTGCGATGAAGGTATCTAGCACGTTTTGTGTACTCGTGGACATTTCTTTGTCTGGCCTGTTACTTATCAGACTTGCATTGCTTCCTATGCTTCACAGGCTTTATTATGCATCTTTTGATAGCCTTCTAGGTGTATTTTGTCGGCTAATATAGGATACCTATTAAGTTCTGCTTTTTCATTTCCTTTGCTTTATCAACGGATCTTGACTTGTCGTGCATAACTTTGACTGGCTTTGTTATGTTTGTTTGGCGGGCTTTGATCCTTTTTCAATGTTCTAATCTAATTTTATTGCAAATTCATTTAGTGACTTTTTTTTGTTCATACTTTGTTTAATTACTGTTTGTTTTCTTGCGTTTCAGAGAAGGAGTTGAGTTCTCTGATGAACGAGCTGTTTGAGGCTTACTGTGAGGACAACGACGACGACGTCACCATGTCTAACTCAAAGCTCAGATCACTCACCTCGACAGTTGTCGACAAAGATCGAACTGTCTCAAAGTCTTCTGAGTTGGCAGAACCATCCAACTCAACCAAACCTGCCTCTAATCCTGGTATGGGCGGAAAATCTAAGCTTAATCAATCGGTTGACGAATCAGGGATCAACGAATCTGTAGACGAATCACGAGTCAATGAATCTGTTGGCGAATCACAGCTCAACGATGAGGTTGATGATCGAACGATTTGTGCGGAGCAGTTTCAGTATCCGGGACATATACCGCCTCTCAAGTAAATGATTATCCATATAGCTGAAGAATATTTTATGTATGGATCTATAACTCAAATTGTACATGTAGAATCAGTATTTAAAAAATAATATAAATGTGTGAAATATTTTTATCAATGATTGATGTGTTCGCAAAAACTTTTTGCCTTTTTGGTATATAGTGTGCTTTCTTATCGTTTGAGTTTCTGTCTTATGTCATTCTCTGCCTTCCATGTCTGTTTTAAGCAATGTATTGAAATCTACTGTTTCTCTTGTATCATGGTCTAGCATTTTATTGAGGTAGCAGTCCAGACACCAAGCTGCTCTTACTGCAATATGTTAGACTCAGAAAATGACAACTGTTTTACATTTCAATGTAATTTGTCATTGTTCAGATTTGACTCTCCATTTGCGAATGTGTTTATCGCGGAACTGATGAAGATCAAGGACCAGGAGGGACGTGCGAAGGTCGAGTCTGACGCCAGCCAGTCGATGCTCAAGGGGGAACTCGCTCAGCTCAGGGATCAGATGAACAAGGTACGTGCGCTTTGATTTGGATTTTGGATTTTTTTGTGGAGAAAAGTTTCTTGTGTATGGTCTGAGGCAAAACCATATTAGAAGCGTATGAGTGAAGTTTAAACTGATGATTGGCGTCTTAATTTCAGCTGTTCTTTCTGAAGTCACTGTTCATTTGAAGCGACTGAACATTTGAACTGTTTGTTTTAAAGTGACTGATATTTAATTTGAGTTTGCTGTTCATTTTGAAGTCACTGTACATGATGAAGTTCGTTGATGGTGAAGTACTGTTCATGTCACAGTATGTCCAGTTGTTGGCGCAAACGTTTGTTCAAGCTGCCGCCAATCCTCAACTGGATGACATCTGTAGCATGTCTGCCTCATATCTCGTACGTTGCTCTATGTTTCACACTTGTTGCACTGTCTTTAATAACAAGTGTATGTTGATGTTACAGTTTTTGACCTTGATAATGTCAAGCTTAGTGCTTTATATGCCCTAGTGTGACAGTGACCTGTAATGTTATAGAGAATTAAATTAAATTGACTTTATTCTATTTATAAGAATCTGAATATTTGTTTTTAATCCCTCTAAATGATTGTATGCGCTTCAAGTTTTGATTACGGCAATATTGCAGTGCTACTGTAGAACATTATTGTTGCTTGTATTGATGGATTGTGTGGTGGCTCAACTGTAGAAATGTCACATTCATTATGTTCTTTAGCCATTATGATTTCCACAACTCGTGCCTTAACCACTGCACCACAGCAAGGCGTTGTGGTGTAGTGGTTAAGGTGTCCGACTTTGAGTCCAGATGACCAGTTCATGTCCCGCGCCAGTAATTATGAAACCACGCGTTGCAGGCCCTTCAGCAAGGCTGTTAAACACACAAGTGTCGCCAGCTGCTAGCCCCGTGCCAGATAATTGATTTATTTTGGTTGGCGTCAGAAAGGGGCATCCGGCCGTAAAAATCCAGCTCCAGCAGTCCTGATCAGAGTGGGCGAAAACGTGTAAACCTCTGTGAAAACATGGACATTAACAGATAACACGATAAAAAGGAGGTTAGTTAGTTAGCCCATTATGGTTTTCTAACATTTATTAACATTGCATGGTGCTCATTGAAGCTGGAAACCTCATTCTGTGATCAATTTGATTTGAGATAATGTCATCTTTTTTATTGAAGTGCGGTATGAATTTATTATAAATGTTTTTCGTTAATGACATTTATAGTTACTCATTCCTTTTTTTCAGAATGAATTGAAGACTTTAGCAGATGAGTCACCGCAGCCATCCGGACAATCCTTCTTTCAAACTCCAAACCTCAATCCAGCGATTGTCATAACGCAGCAGAGCTTCACAAAGGACAACAAGCCTCTGGATGACATGCTTCACTTCGCTCTCGTTGACAAAGTTATGTCTCAGAAAAGTGAGTTAGGTTTCTATAAAATTGAACAGCACTGCTAAAGTTTTCTCAGCAAGAAAGTCTGCTCTATATATGTTTGCACTTGAATATTTAGCTGTGCTCGATGAGTGTTTGATATATCTGGCAATTTTTTATTCGCATCTGACCAAATGAAGTAACTGCTGCTTGTTTAGAAAGTATTGTTGGTTACGTTACGTTGAAGTTTGTTGGGTACGTATAGAAAAAATCACTGACAAGCGTGAGCAAGCGATTTGTATTTGCATAGAATTATTGAATTGTACAGTGGTCTATAGTTGCTCTTGACTTGATATGGTGTATCAATAATTAGCCCGCGTAGGCTACTAATATAGATGATGATGAGTATCCTGTGGTTGTGTGCAGTGTGTGAGGTGCAAGGCCTCAACTACAAGCAGATGTCGGTGTTTGCGTCGAGCCCTGTCTTCATGTTCCCTCAGATGCTGCCCGACTACAGCCTGCTCGCCGGGGACGAGTACGATCACAAGATTCGCGTCTACTTCTCTACAGCCGAGGACAAGTAGGCCGTTGATAACTTGTGAAGCTTTCTCTGTGTCTGTATTCTCCATTTCAGCCTAAATGGCAAGATATATTAAGTGTTGAGTTTTCTTCCCAAAAGTTATAATATGCTATGTGTTTTTAAAAGTGTTCTATAATGATAATGATGAATGCAATCAATAAAAGTTAAGAGGAGGAGCAAGGTGAAGAAATGTTTGACCAGTTAAGGTATTTAAATAATTAGATTTAGACTGTTGTTGGTTAGCCGAGAGTGTAATGAGCGTTCTAGCTGAACTTTTGTGCGTTGCGTAACGACTTGCTTTATGGTATTGTGAATTGAACTGTGCCTTAGAAGTGACTGATACCGCAACATAGCGCTCTAGACGTTGTCTTGTATATTATTATTCATATCTCCTATGAGGGTATTACTGGGTTAGTTTAAATTTTTCACTAAAACGTGATCTTAATGCATTATTCTTTTATCGCACATTCTATTTTGTTTTTGCCGGTATATGTTTTTGACATTTGTAATTTTTCTTAATTTTGTGCTAAATCTGATGTCGTGTTGACATAACGTGCATCCAAGTGTTGATACTGTTTGACGACCAATGCCTGTTTTTTGTTGTAGCCTGCTGGCGCTGGGCATGGATCAGTTTGGTCACTTGCGAGGAAAATACAACTTCATTCATCAGTTTCTTGTGCCCGTCAAGTCGACAAACCAACTCATGTTTCGCTTCAAGAATCTCAAATCGTCGCGTACTCCAGAAAATGCCATCAAGGTACAAAGTGCTCTGCTTTGTTTGTAGTTGAGCTTGTCAGACGCAGTATGTATCTGACAGGCTCAACTACAAACAAGGCAGATGATTTACGATAAATAAACACGATCTTCAAGGATAGTCACTGAATTACGTTTCATTAAATTTATGGTCTGCTAGATATGCTGTGAGCGTGTCCGAAAACTCTGCAGACCTCTTGCAACACAACTGTTGAATATCGAATGGCACATTATCCAATGTGAAAACCATTAACGTAGGCCTCAATAATGCTCTCTTCTTCAGTCACTTGTGTAGAGAACTCCTTGTTTTTAATGTAAGATATTATGTAGCCAATGAATAAATGTTTAATCGAGCTTATATTTAGACTTGACTGGGACTAACTTT
This sequence comes from Chamaedrilus cognettii, assembly GCA_034695025.1. Lineage (NCBI taxonomy): Eukaryota > Metazoa > Annelida > Clitellata > Enchytraeida > Enchytraeidae > Chamaedrilus > Chamaedrilus cognettii. The sequence goes on from JAQIWG010000482.1 coordinate 22,320, forward strand.
AACCCTAACTGTAATTTGACTAACTTGTAAGTATGATTGTAACTTTAGCTGTAACCTTAAAGTTCTGTAACTGTATCTTAGATCTTCTATGATTGCTAGCCGAACTTAACTTGTAATCCAATTTATCACTATAGCATTGATCACAATAACTTATTCGTTTATAGCTTTAAGCGTAATATTGTATTTGAATTGATTGTTTCAGTATTTATGCAGGCACAAACACCTGCCGGAGTTCCCAAAGTATTTGTATCCTCCGTCAGCAGAGGGCGTGGCGACCATGCTTGTCCCTTGCGACAGGAACAGGGACTGGATGCCGAAGTGGTTCGCTGTCTTTGAGGAGACGCGCCTCGCTTTTGATTCTGGCATGAAGAACCCTCCGTGGGTAAGTATTGAGATATTTATAGATGATCAGATATTGCGTGTTTTAGGATATGGTATTAGAATACCGGCAGTGCATTTTGTTGCTCCATTTTATAAGTTAAATACGATACATTTGTTGCGTAATAGCTGTTTGCTGAATGCTCTGCTGTTGAATAGCTGTTTGCTATTTTTTGTATGTCTCTGAGTTTCGAAAGTTTTTAAAATATTTGCTATTCATCTTCTATGTATGTATTATATTCTCTTGTATAAAAAATTTGATCCAAATGTGTTTGCAATGAAGAATCCGATTCTTTTTTGATGCTTGTTTAAAAATTGCAATAAGCGTTTATTTTTCCTTCATTGCTCAGGCAAACAGCGGAATTGAGTTTGTTGTCTGTTTGTTGGTTGAGATGAGGCAGTCTGGACGTGTGAAAAAGTCGAGTCCAGTTGCAGGGTGTGACAAACCAAAGCCACGCGGCCTCGTACTTCCACGGTTGGTCTATGTACTTCCTAATTTACAATTCTGTATTTTAAAGCGTATATATAGTTTTATTGTTGTAAGTATATATTAAATTAATTTAAAACATACTTTTCTAACAAATATATTGATTAGAGTATTTATCACAGGCGGGTAACTTGTTAGTCAGCATGAGAATGTCTAGGCTGTTAAAATTATAATAGGTGCCTTTGTTGAGGTTTGAATTTTTAAATTGAGATTTCTTTGCGTACAACAGTTCGTGTGTGTTTGTGTTGATCAGATCTGTTAAAGCCAATTTAGAAAAATAATTGTATGTCAGTGTCTGTAAAAGGGATAAACATTTGAATGGATACTTTTCTATATAGAAATCTTGTAGAAATATAAATTTAGTTATTTAGTAAATTCTGTTTTAGGTGTTGCAATATTCTCAACTAGCTGCTCTATTACAGGTTTAAGTTATAAATTACGCGTATTGCATTTTATTATTTCAAAATGCATCAATTGTTCTATTGTTTTGAAACTAAGTTTGAGGGTCCTGGTCTGATCAATGGTTCCTGCTGTGTGTCTCACAGGTCCGCCACTGTGCTGAGGCTTCAGTCAGACTGCTGCAGCAGTGCAGCTCTAAGTTCTCAGCCAACCCCTGTGAATCCTGTCTCGTCTCGAATGCCCCACATGCATCCTCCCGCACCATCACGCACCATCACTCGCTCTCAATCCGCTCAACGCTGCGAAGTGGAAGAACCTAAAAATCCAAATATCGCTGTTACGTCTGAAGTGAATAAGGAACCCACTCGCTGTTCTCAGTCGACTGTGATCTCAGCACCCGTTGCAGCCACCCTTGGTGCTGATACAAGCGTACAATGTTCGGTCACTGACTCTGAGTTTTCTACGGTCAATTTGTCCGATTTGATGGCCATGGAATGCACTACCGGTAACCAAACGCATCAGTTTGACGCAAACACAGCTGGTGCTACTGGTCAAACTATCGGCCCGTTCACTGCCAGCCTGCAGGCTGACTGGCCTTTCGGATATCCCGCCCAACAAAACTCTGATATTGCTGAGGACTACTTGCGTATGAATCGCTCTCCATCACCAAGCAATACTTCAGAAAAACTGGACAATCGAGGCTGTTTGACCTCCAGCGTTGTTGAAGACAACTTAAGTAGTGTGTCGTCCATGGTCGCTCCACCACAGGCCGCAGTGCTCACTGCCTTGCAGAAGTGGATTGGTTGTTCACCAGGAGGCACCACGGATCAGGTCATCGTGCTGACCCAAGCACAACTTCTGCAGCTTGGCATTATTGTTAGCGTTCTTCCTTTGCCATCGGAGGGCGCCACGGTCGATAGTCTTGTTCCCGTCGCTCTGTCGCAAGCCCAGCAGTGTGCGAAGCAGGGCACTGCTGCGTCCGCTGCAGAGGTCAAAGGCAGCATGAGTGGCAGCACAAATGATGAGGTTTACCCTGGCAGCTTTCGCTTGGACGATGCCTCGAGTGGTCTGAGCCTGTCAGCTCATGCAAGTAAAGGTCCAATGAAAACTGTTGATATAAATGCCATGCAAATAATTCGACAATGTGACCAAGTGCAAAACGATCGCTTAGAATCTGGTTCAGAATCCAATCAGGGGATTGAACCTCAGAATCTGATCTCTCGTGCATTCTCATTTGCGACTGGCATCCCTGTTGAGGATTTGCAGTGTGCGAGTGCTCGTGTCTCTAGCTCTGTCGTACGAACATCTGAGCTTCAGTGCAGTCATGTTGCAGTTGAAGCATCCAAACAAATGTTGCCTCAGCATGCAGATCAAACGCGCAATGGAGTGTTAGACACAGTTGTAAATGATGCCGCTAAAGTTTTAACTGATGCGGTTGAAATTGCGGACGATTTAGCAAGTCACGATGTGCTAAGAGGAGATATTAGCTTAGCATCCAAGCTTGGGCTGTGCATGTCCAGCGATTCGTCCGACATTGGTTTAGAGAGGCTGAACAAGACGGCAGAAGCTATTGGTTCAGTGCTGAATACACCAGTCAAGTCAACACCAGGCACAAGCATGCTGACGACACCGCTGAAATCAAGACGTAGGACGACGTTCGCCACATCGCACGTTCGCTTCATTCTACCGAGTCCTCACAAGAGCCCATCAACATCAATCAGGTCTCCGTTTCTGCCAAAGACTAAAAAATCTCCAAAAGCTACAAATCGAAAATGTATATCAGCGATAGCTCCTCGTTCGATTTTGTCGTCTTTCAATTCACGAGTGGATCAAATTGCCGCTTGTGTTCCCGCGTGCCGGAATGCGGGAACTGTGTGTGGACGTAGGGCGACGCAGAACGCTGAGGGTTCATTCAGTCAGCTATCGCAGCGAAAACTTTGCGTGAATCGAGTGTGCAGCAGCGATGACATCGGAATGACTAGACGTACTGTTGCTGGTAAGTCGACGCGCATGAAAAAGGTCGATGATGATAACGATGGCGATGGCGAGGACAATGATGATGATGATGATGGCTTACAAGTTGCTGCAGCAGCCACTCGTACATCACAAAAACTCAAGAGCCTTGAAGATTCTTCGGGGACTTCTTCAAAAGGTAAAAGATCCGTCAAGAACAGACGAGGCAAGACGCTTCAGTTGGTGGAAAATGATCATCAGGTGTCCGATTGCGTGGTGGAGGCTGATAGCACAACGATGGATGCTGCTGATCGGCAGATACGGCGACCACCAGCGGGTGATGGCGGCGTGAAATCTTCTAGTGACCCCAGAGATTGCATTCTTGAAGTAGTTGATGCGAGAGCAAACCAAGCTCGTGCCAGCATTCACGTGGACAATTCCGAGGGCAGTGTACTTCAGAATATATCTGTAATTAATCTTAGTGGTGCTGTTGCAAATTCCCATTGTCAGAACGGTGAAGTATTTGGTACAAGGGACGTTTCGCTTTTGGAGCCTCATCTTTTGTGTGCGGAAGTTTTACGTGAAGATCACAACTCCCAAACAACAAACGTTCAACTCAGCTCGAGTGCGTTGTCATCCAATTTCCAGATCTCAAATGTAGATAGAGATCAGCGTCGTTCAGCTGCGCAAGCTAGTCATCAAGATTCCATTGATCTTGTGAGTAGTAAGAATGCTGGAGCGATCCACTCGGAAAAAGTGAAAGAATGTTTGGCATGGACACGGTGAGTGCGAGGACTTGATTTTTAAAATTGTTATTCCATCTTTTGCTGATGTCTATTTTCATTATCCCTGACTTGGACATTTGCTAAATCGTATTTGATGTGAGCAGGAATTAACGTGTGAAACCGCATTCTATATCTTTACAAAAATGCAAACAAATGAAAATGGTGCATAAAATGTAGAAAATATAAATTTGTCAACAACTTTGCACTAACTTAGACAGCAAATAGTTGAGGACTTGCAGTCTTTCTGTGCAAATTGCCACTTTTGCATGTCTATTTTTTCCTTTTGTGCAGTGCCATTCCTAATACATAATTATTATACTGTGTTGCTCTTTCATGCTGTTTGTTTTTCAATAACATCTGATATATATCGTCTGGTAGGGAGGAGGATAGGACGATCCTCGGCAGTCTGACAGCGCTAAGGACGCCAGAAACTGCTGAATCAACGATATGGTTGATTGCCGACATACTCAAGTCAAGAACTATTGATGAGGTATTTTTAACGCTTTAACCCCTTTAATCCCCCCATGGAGCGAGGCGCTATGGTGTAGTGGCTAAGGAGTTGGACTCCGAGTCTAGAGGACCTGGGTTCGAGTCCCGGCGCCGGCAACTATGAAGGCATGGCGTTATAGGCCTAGCCCTTCAGCGCGGCTGTTAAACGCGCAAGTGTCGCTGCTGAAAATCATCGTCCAGGGTAATTTATTATTCTGGTTGGCAAACAGGAAGGGCATCCGGCCGTAAAAACCCAGCTACCAAAAATCAATACAAATGTCTAACGTAGATTGTTAACACGGACACGGCGTTACAGGCTTGCCTGTAGCGCATGAGAATGGACGTAAAAAACGATGATAGATTATTATTATTATATTTTATTCCTGCCTATTATGCAATAAGCATGACGTTTGCACCTGACAATGCTGGCACTCAGGTCCCTGGTCCCAGGTACCTCATAGAACTTGACGTTTATTGGCATGATCGCCAACACAATTTTTTCAATTTCCAAAATCTGAATCTCAGCTCCTATGAAAGCTAAAAATAAGAATTTTGCACAAAACTGCTCGTTTTGAACTAAATCTTCCGCTTATAGATCCAATTTAGTCAAAAACTAATAAAATTTTGTGTGGTGGGGACTCAAACTTGAAAGATGTAAAAAATAGTACCGGGTGACGTTTCATGGAATCGATGACATAACGACAACGTCATCATGGCAATATTTCAATCTGTCAACAGCTAAGTTGGAGGCTTTTCAATTTCACATATCCAGCTTCAAAAATAATTCATATCGCAGCAGGGGTTCAGTCACAGTGTAGCTTAGAGTAACGGGACCAAATACGAGCATTGTAAAGAAGTGAAAATATTTATCTTATTTCTAAATTCTAATTTAAAAAGTTTATGAGTTTGAATTTTGAAGATATACAAAGTTTTCATAATAATTTCGTGCATTTTTATGCAAAAAGTGTTCAAATTAGAGAAAGCGTCACATCACAGCGTATCAGTTTTGCAACATAGAAGAGATTTTCATTGCAAAAAAAAACTTTCAGAAATTTTTGGTATCCGGTAGCGACCAGTCGTCACTGCCTTTATTTCAAATGGGTATTGGCAACATTCAACTTTTGCCTTCAGTAGCTACCGGTCGCCACTGGAAGCTAAATTGAGCCCGCTTGTTAATGTAAAAAAGACCAGTCTACTCTAAGCTGTAGCTTGGCCATTCTGACGCAATGTGAATTTCTTGATATGTTTACTTCTTATATTTTAATTTAAAAAAAATTCCAAGCATACTTGTCAAATACCAACAATTTTTCTTAATCAATTGACGTACAGTCCAATGAAACATAGCATGAGCAATTACGCATTGCATAATAAAAGCACGAGCACTTCGTTATTGTCTTGTGATTAAATTTAGTCAAATAGCAGTAATACAGTGATTCTAAGGAAGTAAAAGCAGTATAGCTCTTGTATGTAACTGACTGACTGTATAGGCCTACTCTATTTCATGTTTTACAGTGCTTGTAAACTTTTTTGCCAATATCAATTTACTTGATATTTTATTCAATTTCGATCCATTTGTAGTGCTTAGAGCAGGATTTTAATTTGCATGATCGTACATTTTTTGAAAAGACCCATTTGCATTGTAGCATGATATTGAAAAAAAAAATTTGTATATTTTTTACTTTTACTCTTTCGTTATTTTCTTTTGTTATTTGTATTGCAGGTCAAGATTAGATCCCTTTTTCTGATCAAAGAATTTTGTGACCTGCTAGGAAGCGATACAAGCGATTCTGACTTTGAGGGATGCGACACGTGATTGACAATGAGTATGGAGTATGAATAATGATTATTTCTGACCATTAGTGTAAAATGTTGTGAATGTTTAGTTTGTCGTTGTTGCTTGCAATATCATATGTAACTTGTACAGTGCAAATAACACTGTAAATGACACATCTAAAGAAAAACTAATCTTTTTTTTATCGTGTAATCTGTTAATGTCCATGTTTTCACACGGGTTTACCCGTTTTCGCCCCCCCTGATCAGGACTGCTGGAGCTGGGTTGTTATGGCCGGATGCCCTTCTTGACGCCAACCAAATAAATAATTATCTGGCATGGAGTTATCAGCTAGCGACATTTATGTGTTTAACAGCCTTGCTGAAAGGCCTGTAACGCATGGTTTCATAGTTACCAGGGCAGGGACTTGAACTCCGGTCCTCTGGACTTGAAGTCCAAAGCCATAAACACTACATCACAGCGCATCGCTAAGTGACATTTGTAAATGACACTTTTATTTATAATATATTACTGTATAATATTTGCAGAGGTAGAAAACAGTTGGTTTGTAATGTTAAACTGCGCTTATTGTCAAGGTCAGATATACTTCACTGATTGTGCATGTTGCAAATTTCAGTTTTGATACTTATAGGATTTTTTGCTTCAAAGATGCCTAGATCTAATAATTTTTTTCCTTTTTAAATTACTCATTAAACCAACCACTGTCTCAAAATTAGATGAGACAACCAAAGACTTGAGAACAAGAACCGGACCTTACATTAAACACGGAAGCAGGTCAAGACAAGATCGAGTCCGGTGTTCTAGCCAATCACAACGCTACTCTAAATTAAGATTGGCTAAAAATAGATCAGCTAAAAAGTAGGGCCCCATTATGGTAAGCAAGTTAGGGTTAAGACCCCATTAGGGTCAGTAAGTTAGGGTTAGGTATTTGGAGTTATGGGCTAGTGTGGCGTGGCCTAACACCGGACTCTACCTTGTCTTGACCCGCTTGTTTAAACCACAGGCGAATGACCCCACCGATCTGCTATCTTGTCAGCTTTTTCACGCTTTCAGTGCAGGCCTATCCCATCACGCTTGAGCGAACTATAAGTCTTTAGCTACATAATACAGAGTGAAAAGATGACGCTGTAAGTAGTCATTTTTGCTAACGCCTCCCAACAGACCGTGCGAGGACTAGTTCTGTCTTTGGCAACAACTTGTCAATACTAAATTTGAGCTAGTACTTGCTAAGCCATTTTTTAATGAATATTTCTGGTGCTCGGTCACACGATTTTTTTCACTCTAGACAGAACAGTTTGATTCTGTTTCATGCAGGACGCTTACCTGAATACATTTCTTAATATATACAGGGTGCAGAAAAAAAATACCCCCCTAGCAGATTCGCGATAACTCAGCCAAAAATTAATATTTTTGCTTCATATTTCCAGGGATTGTAGCTGAGATAATTTGACACAATGTGCCAAAATTTCAAACGAAAACATTAATGCGTTCAAAAGTTTTGAAAGTTCTTGTAAAAAAGTCAAAAAATGAAATCAACCACACGTTAAAGCGGCTTGAGTTTTTGACGTTACAAAATAGCGGCTCAGTAATGGAGCGCTTTGATTCCCTTTGAATAATTTGGTGGCCCTGAAAAGGGCCGATTTTCGCTGGCTTACTTAAGCTAATGTTCAAAGTGGCCACCGTCTTCGCTGATGCAGGCCTTGAGACTTTTCCTGAAGGCGAGGACAGCTTTATCGATTGGTGCCTGCGGCAGGTCAGTCCAGATCGCCTCCAGTACCGTCTTGAGTTTTGCCTTGTCCTTTGACTTTGGCCTGTGCGTCAGGTACCTTTCAAGCATTGCGACTGGCGTGCAGCATGAGCTGGTGCGCCGTCTTGTTGAAAGATGAACGCGGGCGGCTCAACGTTCTGGCAGTCCTCAATCAACTTTACATGCATCGCACCCCCCCCCTCCCCGTGTATGGTAGTCTGGCAAAATAGGTCTTGCCAGTTTAGCGACGAATTTCGGAGATTAGCAGGCATCACTGTGTTACTTAAAAGGATTTTAAAACTTTTAGGTAAAAGTTTCATAACTTTTGAATACAAACATATTGTCAAGTGAAATTTTCAGAACTTGTGTCAAATTATCTCAGCTACAATCGCTAAAAAGATGAAGCAAAAATATTAATTTTTGGCTGAGTTATCGCGAATCTGCTAGGGGATATTTTTTTTCGCACCCTGTATATATACCGTATTTTGACTGCATGAATGCACTACATTATGGTATTTTGTTTGTTGTGTACAGTGATTTATTTTTCAAATGCATTTTTTTCTTTAAATATTACATCCCTAGATCTGGGGATATTTCTGAGGGACGTAGCACAGATTTTCCACTTAGTGTCAGATTTAATTCACTTTTTAAGGGTTTTGGCAACATTAATTAATTTTAAAAGGGCTTTTTGGCGACAGACATTAAATTTTGCCTCGGACGAATCGGGGCCGCGTCCGGGCCAGTTCAATTTAATTTGGTATTTGATCCTCGACTGATGTAATTCTTTTATTTCAGTAATTCATTTAACAGCATTCCTCTAAGAATATAATTCAAGAATATTTGTTTTCTTGCATGGCTTTTGTCGCTAGAAATACTATTTTGTTATGTTGTCGTCTTTCTATGCTTACTCCTGTTTGTCGAAGAAGCAGTGTACGTGAATGCATCAAGCATACATTAGTAGTGCAATAAATAAATAATGAATAGTAATAGTACTAATGATTATTGTTATTAATAAATAGATCATAGATTGCGATAGTACATCTCTACTCCATCGACAAATGTTTTCTGTCATTCATCGATCCTATTGCGTTAAAATAACATGGCTAGTGCCTACTAGCTATCGTGTCGGTGTTAATTATGAATGGAAAAGCTCAATGTAATGAATGTAATATGCCTAATTGCAAATAGTAGGCATCTGAAGAGAGCTAAACAATAATTTAATTGGAAACACGTCTCATCATTTTAAAATGTTCAAACAACATCCTTTGCGAATATGACGTTAATAGTGAAAATCCAAAAAATTGCGTTTTACCATCAAGCGGAATGAGACTTAGGGCTGGTTTCTCCAACACGGATTTAATGGTGGTTCACGATTTAGCCTATGCAAAAAGATTGGTTAAATCCTGAACCACCATTAAATCCGTGTTGCAGAAACCAGCCCCTAATGACGACGCATGATGCACCGTGATCAAACAAGACTTGAAATCAAATCATCCACTGCTCAAATTTGAGCAGTGGATGATAAGTTTGAAGCTACACACACTAGCAAAATATTTACGAAAACAATATGAACATTCAAACCGCTAGGCAACTTTAAAAACAGTGCATTTAGAAAGTAGTCGGAAAAAGTCTATGCATCGAGTGGATTTCTTGGAACGGCTCAAGAATTTGTTTTCCGCCGACATTCTTTAAGAAATAATTTGAGACATGGGATCCAAGATGGCTTTGCTCAATTATAGAATAAATGGAAGTAAGCCAGATCGGACAAAAGGATTAGCATTCAGACGAAGTAGAATGTTCACTTATAAAAATAAACAGTCATTTAATTTTGTTGCGTTTCCATTTGAACTTAAGCTTTAAATACAATTTTCAATAGGAGTTGAACATAAAGTTTAAATACAATTTTCAATTGAGGAGTTTTATATAACAATTCAAAATGTCAATTGATTGTCGTTCGAAAGGAAGGAAAATGTGTTAAATTTGACAGTAAATTTAGCTTAAATTTGACAAATAAAATCGTCATTGAACTGTATTGCATAAATACGCACGCAATAATTACTCCGTCGCATGCGTTAAAAGAACTTAAAATAGAACAACGAACGAATGACAAACTAAAAATGCGCGCTGAAAAAGCGTAATAGTCTTCAAATTGCTACACATACTGGGACTGCCGCACCAATTCATTAAAGTGCTACGCAACCGTTGCACTTAGTACAACGTCACGTTAAACTTGTTTTTTTACAACACCCAACTAGGTATTGTATCGCTGCATCAGGTACATAATCAGATTTTAAAAGCCGCAATTACGGAGCCTTTGCACCGACGCAGTTCTGCAGATTAGCGAAGTCCGACTAGAAGAATTTGGACCACTATCAACCTAGAAAGGTATTCCTTCAAGTTGAACGGCACACAAACAGTGGATTGTGAGAGACAGCATAATGACGAAATTTGCTTTGAAACAATGCTGCCATTGGCTGCAACAACTAGCAGAAATCAGCTTGCCTCTAGACAGCCAATAGAAGCCCACCTAATAGTATAGATGCCATCACTTGCTGCCTCATGATGATCTCCTTTTTGCTGCCGTGTACGCTAGCTGCTACATTCTAGGTTTAGAATAGTCCAAATTCTTTGGTCTGACTATCGCTGTTTTCAAGAAACATTAAACTCGACCGAGAACATACATATTCAGTCTTCAATGACGATGCCATTCAGTTTACGCATACAAATGCTATATTTAGACCATCAATCATAGCATGGCAGACTTGGTAGTCCGCGTTCTAACAGTCTTAAGCCACAGCTCGATTGTCAGTCTCTGAAACCAAACGTTCACAACATCAAGTCCTACTTTGCCTTTCCATACACACACACAACAACACCCAGCGTCATTGGCAAAGCTCCCGTATTATATTCCGCTGCTTGTTGCTATACCCTCCGAAGAGTTCAACCAGCAGCCTAGCGACAGTCCTCTCCATCTAGCTCGCACTAGTAGATGTTGGCGAGAACAGGGCTGTCCTTAGTCTCATCACTGAGAGCAAGGCTGTCCTTGGTCTCATCACTGCGAGCAGGGCTGTCC